>JAKCPI010004343.1:0-17833 GCA_023213315.1 Euborellia annulipes | reverse complement strand
CGTAGTAGGTAGAGCGCCTCCGGGTCCTATACCGCTAAATCGCAGGCGCTTCGGACCCAGGCAGTCCGATGATTTTATTGAAGCCATTTGGATACTGGATGGGTTTAAAAAGAAATGCCTGAACCCACAATTTATATATTAATTACAACGGTTATCGTCTAAAGTCTAAATGGCCTAAGTTGCTGAAAAGACTGAGTTAATGTATGTGTGAGTGTGAGTGTGAATGAGAAAAAAGTAGATGTTTTAAAAAATGAAAAAAGTCGGTCTTGGAGGCCCTAAGTTTAAATCTCAAAACTAACAAATAGATAAAATGTAAAAGAGAGAGATAAGAGAATTAAGAATTATTCTATATTTATTTGGAGAAGAGGGGGGTAATCGAACGAAAGATCCAACCCCACACTCCCTTTCTCAGAAAAAATTTTCAGACTAAGGTTATTTCTTAGGTTCCCTAGCAATATTTTACTTTTTTAAACTTGGTCGATTAAAACCCATAATCAAATTCCTCAATAATTTTTTTGTCGTTTGTATTATTATTAATTTATTATTATGGTGAAGTTTTTAATTATAGACCCATATTTGTGGTAATAATTTATTAAAACTATAATGATGTACGACGTTTCCCGGCTTCTTATACATATGTAGTCGTTTTCAAGTACCGACTTTGGCTCCGACTCAAGCGGACGAGAGGTATATGCCATATAGTCAGCGCCATCTAGAGTGATTACCATGAAGTTAGACACAATCGTTGTAGATGGGACTGATGATTGTGTCTAACTTCATGGTAATTACTGTAGATGGCGCTGACGTCATTGCATATAAAATTCACGTAGGTGTCTCTTAGAGGTTATTTCACTTGAGTCGGGGCAAGTGCAAAAATGCACTGCAGAATAAGCAGTCGAAACGTTGTACAGTATTTATATTTTTAATAAATAATTGGTTTAAATGTTACTCTATAATTAAAACTTCAATATTAATAATTTTTACTTAACAAGAAATAAAAATTGCTCATCGTCCACTCCTTCCCACCCCCTGGAACAATTTATGAGACCGTCAATGATAGAAGAATGCTGGGTTACCAAAATAAGGTATTTTCTGATTTTAATAATACAGTGATATAAAACCCTTTTTATTAAATACAATAACATAGTCGGATTGCTTTTTTTTATTACTTTTTTTAGTAGGGCTATTATTTATTTAATTATATTAATATAATTAATAAACATTGACTGATTTAATTAAGCAGGCTATTTAGAGAGTCTCAATTTCATTTTAATTAAATTCTCCCTTTAGTTTAATTCAACAAACTTACCGGAGGGAAAAAAAGGCAGCCATTGGTTACTCATATCTCTTTACCAATGAGACTTTTTATAGACCTTGTAATAAAATATACATAAAATATTTATTAAGCTCACCAAAGGTAGACGGAGTAAGGGGTAGTTATTGCTTCGAAATCAATTGATGACTGAAGAGGATAAAGACAGATTGGATAGATACCTGAAACAAACAAAAAAAAAAAATTAAATTATTAGAGTATTTTCATTAGTGCGAAAAAGGCAAGGAAAAGTCGACTCTGAGTTTAGTCAAAAATCGATCTTTTACTGAAAATAATCGACTTTTTAGAATCGAGTATCTCTTAAGCACGAGTTAGAGAATTGTTAAAAAAGTCGACTTTCCGAAATGATTAATCGATTCCGAGAATCGAAAAATATAAAGTCGATTCCAAAATCGAAAATCGAATTTTCGGAGCGCCTTTTGCCATCCCTAGTGCGAAAACTACAATTATAAGTGTAGGAGTGTGCGAGTGATTGTAAGTTATCTTCTGAGAAAAAACAGATTAGTGGAATTCCTTATAATAACTCAAAAGATTCTCCCCTCGACATTTCTCGAAATTAACAATATAAATCCTCATTTCCTTCAAGGCGCCGTTTTTTTTTTAAATGCATTTTTTAATATATTAAATAAATAAAGAAGATAAACTTAAAAGTTTTCCCTTCTTTTTTTTTCAAAATGAAGAAGAAGAAGAGAATAAAAAAATTAAATTCTACCGAGGTATCCCATCACATCCATCCTTTTAGCCACCCCAAAGTTTCAGAATGAGAGAGAGGGGCCCTTGTAGCCATTTTAATAATAGAATATTTGACTTAAGAATCTTGTAAGATAAAAGTTTAATTACTAAACAAGTTTTGTGTTGATTCACCAAAAGACGACGAGAGGAGAGAAACATTTTTAAAGAAAATAAATTTCTTTTAAAAAAAATATATAAATTTTACATAGCGACACGGAGTAAATAACTGAGAAGTTGATAAACTCTTAAATTTTAATATAATGTATACTTCAAGTTCTAAAAGAGAGGCAAGAGTACGTCAAAGATTTTTTTTCATTTTCTTGTACACTTTTCTTGTGCATCTATTCTATTTATTATTATTAGTTAGGGCACTTACAGGCAGCCATGCCTATCTTATTCTTCTATTTAATAAAACTCCAGTATTGAGAGTGGTCAGTCAACCAATTACTCAAGCTTTTACTGAGAAACTACCTTTGTTTATTCCCTCAGAGTACTGCCCGTTTCAATACAGTGGTTCGCCCTTTCCCTTCATCTAGAGTCAAGTACCGGAGATATATTAAGTAGAGTATAAAATTCGCGAAAATTTTATAAATTCAGGAGTAGTGTTCTCTCTAAGCTGTGCGCACACGCACAAAAACATTGAACATAGAGCACAAAATTCTTTTATTTTAGTAAAAAAACTGCAGGCTATAAAAAATCCAAATAGGAAGTTTATTACTTTACAAAGTTGAAAAGCCCGTTGAAGGCGGGTTTTTTCATTTGCGAGGAGGCTGCGCACCTTTACCGTCTTGTAATCACCCTCGGCGAGCAAATGCATCAAATTTATTTTTGCTCGCTGTTTGAAAATTTTGCAAATGCTTCTAAATTTTTAAATTTCCTCACTATTTCTACTTCCTCTCACTCTGAACTGAAGAACAGAAAAAGACTTGAAAGTCAGATAATCAGATTAACCGAGGCCTTAGAAAATTTTATTAATTGACGACATGATTGTGTTGAACCCCATTCATTTATGTTTGCGGCAAATTCTTAAAAAAAAAGATCAGAGAATTTAGATATGTTTTCACAAAAACTTTTTTTTAAATCAAAATGATAAACTTCCTAAGCTTATTTGGATTTTTGAATAAAATTTTTTATAAAAATGGTTGTTGTCCTAAATTTGGTATACTCTAGGACTCTAGGAATCATTCAAGTTTTAGTTATAAAATATAAAAATTCATAAACCCAAAATTTTTATAATTGAAAAATTTTGATTAAAACGACATAGGAAATTGTATTAAAAAAAAAAAAAAAAAAAAAAAAAAAAACTAATAAATGTTTCCGAAAACGATCTGATGATAAGTTTTCCCCCTGCAGTTCAGCTAAACGCAACCAAACAAGCATAACCGCAATGGTTGCGTAGCTTAAGGGATTTGTCTAGAGAGACAAAAAAAAATGAACTCTACTTCTACTATTTATTCTTGATACAAATAATTCCCATAAGATTCTTTAATAAATAAATTTTATTTCTCTTAACAAAAGAAAATAATAAATTAAAATTTTATGCTTCCAGAATATAAAAAATTCATCTCCCCTTTTATTATACTAATCTCTTTATTTTGAGAGTACTCGCTAACTTTCTTTGTTTTTTTCTTTTTATTTATTTTTTTGTCTTATTATTATTATTATTATTTATTAACTCCATCTCACTTGCTAAAAAGAAAAATTCTTCTCTAAAGTCATTATTATTTACAATGCTTATTTTTTTTTTTTTTTATCGTTGTGGCGTTTTTAACTGGAATGATAAAAATAATAATAATAATACAACACACTTACTATACAAGTTGATTTACTATTAAATTTTTTATTAAAAGAAATTTTGAATTTACTTTTATATATATATATATAAAAAAAAAAGAATGTATAAGTGAAATTTCATGTTTATATTTATGGAGAGACGCTCAAAAGTAATCTAGATGTAAATTTGATATTAGCGTACTTGAACATACGAGAGACAATTTGAACACGGAATGTTATTATGTAAACTCATGATCTGTAAAATTATCTATTTTCTTTTTTGTTGAAGATTCATTTAACTTAAAAATAGGGAAAATTTTTTTTAACCTTGATTAAGAATCTTTTTTTTTTTTAAACACTCACACTTTTTCCCACTCACACTTATACACAACACATAGACTCAGTATTTTCGGCAACTTAGGCCATATGCGATACTCAGTATTTTAGTAATTATCTATTGAGGCAATTCTTATTTAAGCCATTTGGTATCCAAATGGTATACAAAGCAGGCGCGCTAACAACTACTCCAAGCCCGAAGGCAAAAATATGTTTCATTGGAATGTAAGGAGAGGAATTATTAAAAGCAAATACTAATTCAGAGAAAAAATCTGGTGTGGCCATTCGCATAGCATACAACTTTCTCTTCACTTCAGTAATTGAAAGTTGTGTTCTGTGCTTGTCAATCTAGATTTTTTGTATAGACATTTATTTAGTTTCCGGTAGTGAATTCAAGATAAAATTGTCTGGGGGGGGGGGGGGCGCAACGGTTAAGTAATGTCAAGCACGAGGATTGGTGACCCCGAGCAATCAGCGTGTGGGACGTCCCCCGGTAGTCATCGATACATGTATTTATATATATAACAAATGTTATATAAATAAATTCAACCCCTAAATGGCTTCTGTAACCAAAAAGAGTGTGTGTGTTTTTTTTTTTATGAAATATAATTTTTAAACATAGAAAAATATTCATATTTTGGCTGCTATCATTCCTATTAAGTACAAGAATAAAGTGTGCTTCAAACAATTTCAAGTAAAATGAGAATATACATTTTGAAGAGCATCTAAAATTTTAATCAAAATCGTAAGAGTGAATTTTTAGAAAATCGGAAAAAAAAAACACTGAAAAAGTACATCAGGAACGTACTCGTATTTTTTGCCGATTTTATTTAAAAAGCTTGTTTTCACACCTCAGTAAGACTTAAATATAAAATTTCAATCTCGTAGCTCATTTCAATCATACTTTTTTTTGATCACACACCGACACACCATTTTGCGGAATCTCAAAACGTGTATTTTCATCAAAATCTTGACAACGAATTTTGTCATGAATCCAATACTTTCTCTCTATATATATATATTGCATATATATAGATAAGATAAAGAAATAAAATTTATAAATTTGTTTGCAGTGAAGTTTTTTGTTCAATTAATATTGCTTAATTGATTTAGATTTTCAAGATTATATTTTAAAAGTTGATACAGATCTACAATTTTAAAAATCCATAAGACAAATTTTTTAACAATTTCTCTACTTCGTTTACGAAAAAGTAAAAATAATTACTATAAAAAAAATAAATTGTCTTCTAAAGATTCACGATGTAATAAAAAAAATATGGACATAAATTAGAGAGAAATATTTGTAAATGATATAAAAAAAAAAAGAACGAACGAATGACTGAATGGAAATTGATCAGAATGATGGATATACTTTTGCAAGTTGATACATACAATGTATTTCCAATAACAGTGATATTGTTTTCTGGGACAGTGATGGAGGTGGTAAATGGGATTGCAGTAACAGCAGCAGACATGGGAATGGGAGGAAACCGCGGTCCTCAAATGGGAAATTGCCCGTCACGAGGGTCGTTTGTCTGCGGAAACCCCCAAGGGACTGGACACCATTTATTCTTGTCTACATCACAGCACCAGCACTCTCGCCTCTCTCTATTTATGTATGTACATTTGTGGAATTTTAAGAGTTCAATCCAATTATTTTATTTACAAAGAGAATTGATTTTTTTTTTTAATATGTGTAAATTAATTAACTTACAAAAATAAGAAAAGAAAACAACGGTTCCTCTCTTTGTAATTAAATTCTCTCTCTTTTAATTGAAATAAATAGGAACGGTTTAGATAACTAAAAATTCCCTCAACGTCACACGATGGAACTTGATAAACAAAATTAATTTTTTTTTTTTTTTTTTACATCAAGATTAAATGTATATAGTAAGTAGAACACGGATGATGTGTCCTCCGTAGTTGGGCGAATCAGAATGGGATCAGGTGGGCGAGGCACGATCCTGCCTGGGTGACCCATCACGATTTCTTCTTCCTCGATAATTGAGAAACACTCTAGTCTAACCTTTCATTTATATAATAAGAATATCGGCTATGATTAGAGATAGTTATTAAATAAAAATAATTTTTGTTTTTACCAGGATAAGGGATTTATAACGAGCTAACGTCGAAATGGTCCCGAAAAGACACTAAATTTAAAAATATGGTGTGATAGTCTCACAGTACACAACTTAGCGAGGGGGGACCTCAAAACGTGTATATCCATCAAAATCTCGACATCGAATTTTTGACATGAATCCAATATTTTCTAAATATATTAACATATATAGAGTTAAGAGAAAGTAAAAGTAACAAAAACAGAAAAAGAAGCAGGAGCAGTCATAAAATATAAAGTCTCTAATTTTCACAAATCAACGAGACGTTTCGAGAAAATTTTATTATCCCATCAACAGTTCAAAAGTGTTTAGTTCCCGGATGATGGGATAATAAAATTTTCAAGAAACATTTCATTAATCTGTGAAAAATTGGAGACATGGCTGCTCCTTTTCCGGTTGTATAAATAAACAGCCACTGAGTTTATCTAAAAAGTATCAAATCTTAAATTAATTCACCCTAGTAAATTTATAAAATAATGAAAAATGAAATATATTATTTTAATAATAAAAAAAAAAGTCGATATCAAGTCAAAAAGTAATTAAAGAAGAGGCGAAACTACTACTCCTACTCTTAATTTTTCCCATCTTCTTCTTGGTTGGATGTGACAATCTCCAACATAGGTCTTTGTTAAAAACACAAAAAGCTAAGACTTTTTATAATAAGAAATGCCTAAAAAATATCAAAATTAGTTATAGTTTCAACAAAATACTTTTTTTTATAATTTGAAATTTTCCATCTATAAGAGCCTAGATCGGTCCACAAGTGGGAAGTAGGGATTTTTTTTGGGCGGTGAGGATTTTGTCTAATATTGAAGATACTGTATTTAAAAACTCTATTTACAGATTTCTTCTATGGATCAAATTCTAAATTTTCTAGAAGAAAATAATAATAATATTCTTCTTCTTCTATCCTCGCCTTATTCCAGCTGTGAGGGGTCTGCGGACCTCACTCTTTCCCTCCATTATTTGTTTTTGCGACCAAGAGGATAGGCCCATCGTACGGTCTGACGCCTGTTTATTTTATTTTTTTTATAAAAAAACAGACTTTTCCTCATTCACACTCACACAGATATTCACAGACTTCTCGGCAACTCAGGCCATATAAGACTTTTGGCGATAACCGTTATATAAGTATTTGAGGTCCAGGCATTCTTATTTAAGCCATTTGGAATCCAAATCGGACTCCTATCCCGTGACCCTTGATATTCAAGGCAGGTGCCCTACCAATTACACCAAGTTCGAGGGCGTCTGACGCCTGTTGAAAATATAAAAAGAAGAGAAAGACATACAAAGATCTGACTGCCTGTCCCAGCTCGGGCAGGTCGTGGTCGCCATCCAAGTACCCACAAATTATAGAGCCCTGAGCGAAAAAAAAATATTAATTTGTAATTATTAATATACTATTGTGAAAAATCTGGTGTGACTGGCGCACAGCAGACAACTCTCTCTTACCTTCGGTAATCGAAAGTTGTGTTCTGTGCTTGTCACACCAGATTTTTTGTGTCGACATATATTTAGTTCCCGACATTACGGAACATATGAATTCAGATGTAAAATGTATAAGTATGGGAAAATATTTATATTTTGTTACCATGGCAACCATTTCTCCTATCTTCCCTATGAAATACAAGAGTAAAGTGGTCTTCAAAAGATTTCAATTGCAAAATGAGAATATACATTTTATAGAGAATCTAAAAAAAAATTGATTTTTGAATTTTAAAAAAAATCGTCGGAGCAAATTTTGAGAAAATCGAAAAAAACTGAAAAAGTACATCAGTAAAGTACTAGTACTCTTTGGCCGATTTTGATTAAAAGCTTATTTTTCCGGTCCCGGGGGGTGTTTAACTTAAATATAAAATTTCAACCTCGTAGCTCAATTCCTTCATCCTTAAAATTGAACACACCCCAACCACCCACCCACCCACCCACAGACAGACCATGTCGAGAAAACCACTTTTTTGGATTCAGGGGACCTCACAACGTGAAGATCCATCAAAAAATCTCGACATCGAATTTTTGACATGAATCCAATACTATATATATATTGCATATATACATAGGTAAGAGAACAGTAAAAAAAGGCAACTAATCAGGTTTTTGACTTAATTCTCAGCCTAAGAAACTGAAGGGAGTAATGATTAGCAGGGTGTAGACCAATAGAAAATTTACAAAATTCTACAGCCTTTTCAAACTCTATATATGAAATCATTTCGTTAAACCAATCATGTTTTACTAATTTGAATCCACCATGCAAAAAAAATAAAAAAATAAAAAAAAAGGATTTTTTATCCTAATTAATTGGATGTAGCTACATGTGTTCAATTATTTCTCATATCATAAATAAAATGACTTCAATTTTTCTCTTATACAAAATACACAAATAAATATCAACTCTCTCTTTCTCTTTGACTGTACATGTTTTTCAATTAATAATATTGCTAATGCATGAATATTGAACTGTGTAGATGATAAATACTTGTTAATTAGCCCAACCCTTCTAATGAAAATTCTCTTTGAAGTCGTCAGTATAAATTTAATTTTTAAAGGTTGTTTATAATTTATTTATTTATTTATTATTTAAACTTAATCAGAAGCTTCAATTTGGTTAATGAATTTTTTTTTTTAATATTTTGTTCCATTCATATATACAATGCATTTAATTTGAAATATGGTAGATTTTTTTTTAATTTATAAATGAATAAAAAATTATATTTTAATGAATACCTCATCATTTAATTGAAGAGTTAATAAATTTATATATGAGGTCTGGATATTTAATTATCACTATTTAATTTTTGAAAAGAATGTGTACAGTCAGTGCCAAAATCAAAAGTCATTCATGCGTTTATTTCATGGATTTTTAATATGAAAATTTTTTAATTATTATTAATATATTAGTGAAATTTTTGAAAATTGCGATTGTTTTTTAAATAAGTCATATGTGGCACAAATGGCCTCTAATGCTCTGGAGCTTTTGAATTTACATTTTGTAAATATGATTTTTTTGCACGGTAGAAATAGCCCGAGGATATAAAAGAAGGGAAGGGTGTGTCACTCGATTCTGCTGCAGATGTAGGTGCAGATAAATAATTATATCGAGGATTTTCAATGACAAGACGACTGTGATTGCTATTTAACAGTTTTGGTCAGAAAAGACCATCATCAGGCCTGTGAAAGATTACAGAAAAAGTGAGTCAGCACACAGCAATACAAAAAATTAATGACATCATTCGGTATTCGAATTCATTCAGTATTCGAATAAGCTAGAATTTAAGAGAATGTTCTTGAAAATGTAAATTGGTGATGTGATTAATTTTTTGTATTGCTGTGTGCTGACTCACTTTTTCTGTAAACTTTCGCAGGCCTGATGATGGTCTTTTCTGACCGAAACTGTTAAATTGCAATCACAGCCGTCTTGTCATTAAAAATCCTCGATATAATTTTTCGTAAATTATTTCTTCATCTGCAACAGAATCGAGTAAACCGCCTGCTCCTTTTACAATGATTTTTTATTGTTATTGGTTCTAATTTTGTTTAAAAAAAAATTGAATTCATATTTTGAAGGGATTTTTTATACAAAAATAAAACCAATAATAATAAGAAAAATTGTTTACAAAATATAAATTCAAAAGCTTTAGAGCGACATAAGCCACACATGGCTTTTTTCTTTCTTTTTTAAAACATTAATTAAATTAAGATATTTTTAAACTGTCCACGTTTCCAATCGCAACCTTCTTCAATGTTTTTTTTTTCCCCTTTTGGCTATTGAGACCATTTAGGCTCTTCATTATTAAATTGAATTAAATTAATTTTTATATAAATAGAATTGAGTATGAAAGTTTTTACAGTATTGTATAAATATTTGTAAATATATATAATTTTTCTTTAATCATAATAGAATTATTCACGCATTACTGTATAAATTACAGTAACAATTAACTTTCCTTTAAAATCGCGATTAGTGACGACCAAACAGTTAAAAAAAAATAGAATAATTCTCAATTGTAGTGTGTATAATTTTTTTTTTTTTTTTAAATTACTGATTGAGACTCACTTCCCAGTAAAGGCTTAAGTATAGACTTGGTTGGTTTAAATAAAGAAATAATCACATAAGAGGTCTTTAACGTTGGCACTCACTGTAGAATTTGAAGAAATTTTTGTGTCATACCCAATACCGGTAAATGAATTGAGGACTTAAAATTATTTTAATTGCTTAATAAGATTTCCCATTATATTAATTCGTTCATGTTTCTTTAAGAATTTCGAAGTATCCAAAAAAGGCATTTGTTAAGAATTCTTCAAATTGTAGGTGAGGGTCTGATCAAATAAAAAAATAGTATTAATATATTCAAGAAACAGCTCAAGTAGAATTCCATCAATTCTCGAAGGTTTACTTTGAAGTTTGCAAGGTGGACGTGCAGATTTTTAAATAATTTTAAACAATTATTTTTCAGAAATTTTATTAGCTGATAACTGATTGCAATGTACAGTTTCGGTCATCTAGTGTGACCATCATCAGGCCTGGAATATATATCGAATAATCTTTAATTTACAGGACATTACATTTTTTATTATAATTGCATTATTTCATTTTATACATTTAAAAATTTTTTCCTTCTTTTTTATTCTTTTTTATACGAAATTTTATTATTTATTATTATTAAACAAATTTATAATTACCATTATTATAAAATATAAATTTGTTTAATAATATCTGCTCTATTTTTGAATCATTTATTAGAATTGAGAATGTTGGCTATTTATAAAATTTCGTATAAAAAAGAATTAAAAAATCTGGTGTGACTGGCGCACAGCACACAACTTTCTCTTACCTTCGGTAATCGAAAGTTGTGTACTGTGCTTGTCACACCAGATTTTTTGTGTCGACATAGATTTAGTTTCCGGCAGTAAGGAATATTTGAATTCAGATGTAAAATTTATAAGTATGGGAAAATATTTATATTTTGTAACCATGGCAACCATTTCTCCTATCTTTCCTATGAAACACAAGAGTAAAGTGTGCTTCAAACAATTTTGAGGGCAAAACGAGAATATACATTTGAAAGAGCATCTAAAAAATAATTGATTTTTGAATTTTAATCAAAATCGTTAGAGCGAATTTTGAGAAAATCGAAAAAAACTGAAAAAGTACATCAGTAAAGTACTAGTACTCTTTGGCCGATTTTGATTAAAAGCTTATTTTTCCGGTCCCGGGGGGTGTTTAACTTAAATATAAAATTTCAACCTCCTAGCTCAATTCCTTCATGCTTAAAATTGAACACACACACACACACCCACCCACACACCCACCCACACACACACACACAGACAGACCATGTCGCGAAAACCACTTTTTTGGATTCAGGGGACCTCAAAACGTGAAGATCCATCAAAATCTCGACATCGAATTTTTGACATGAATCCAATACTTTCTCTCTATATATATATTACATATATACATAGGTAAGAGAAAGTAAAAAGAAGGAAAATTTTTTAAATGTTGTATAAAATAAAATAATGCAATTGTATATATTATATAGGTCACACTAGATGACCGAAACTGTACATTGCAATTAGTTGTCAGCTAATAAAATTTCTGAAAAATAATTATTTAAAATTATTTAAAAATCGGCACGTCCACCTTGCAAACTTCAAAGTAAACCTTCGAGAATTGATGAAAAAAAATAGTAAATAGTAATTAGAATTTTTGGAGCTCTTTCAGCAACAGAGGCCATACGAGCAAAAAAGATATTTCGGAAGTATAAAAGAAATAATAGTTATTTATATGATTATATATTTAGAATTCCGTGGTATTTTTGTATTTATATTAACATTATAATAAGAATTGAAGGTTATACATTGACATATCGGGAATGCACGTTAGAGAAAGAGACAGAGAGAGAGATCCCCGTTAAGTGAAAGGGTTTGTATATTAACTTAACACTCTGAAGGAAGGATTGGGCGATATTCGCCTATACAAGGCCAATAGTTGTCTTGATGCAAGTGACCTTTGACCTCGGTCTCGGCTTGTAAAAGGTCTTTGATTTCCAACGGCTTTACGGACACAGATGCTCTCAACACGTCAAATAGACCGAGTATTATATATAATCCATCTCCTAATTATATAGTAAAAAATTTAAATAGTCCTATATTTAATTTCATATTAGTCGGTGAGGTGGGTTGGCTACCATTATCAAAATTCATAAATAGAACCGCCCCATTATGCGAATCATTCTTTTATAGCGCCCTCACCCTCTCCTCTTCTCTACATTTTTTTTAAAGAAAGTTATTAATAATTTATAAAGTAGAATACAATGTAATTAATTACATAAATCACAAATTAATTTGAAGAATGGAAGCCTCAGTCATACTGACAGGTAGTTTATTTAAATGTATTTTCATAATAGAAATATGATATTTAATAAAAGGAACTTGGAAAATTTTTTAGGTTTGCTTAAAGAAGTTGTATATATCACGAATTTGAAAAGAAATAAAGGAGAAATAAGGGAAAAAATGTAGAGAATGGAAGAAAAAAGAATGAGAAAAAGACGGAAAGGTAAACGAAATAAAGATGAAAACTGCTAGACTCCTACCACAAGAGGCGGAAATTCTATCACTGAGCTATAGTCCAAAAGGCTATTATTATTGTTCTTTTAACATTATAATAGCCCACGGGGCGTGGTGTAGAGGTTAGCTCATATACCAAACGTCGCGGGTTCGGACCCAGGCAGTCCGATGATTTTATTTAAGCCATCTGGATACCAGATGGCTTAAATAAGAATGCCTGGACCCCCATATATGTATACTAGCCGCAAGGTTCGCCTTCGGCGAACCTTGCGCTAGCCAGGGGGCTTCGCCCCTGGACCCCAAGCTCGCCTACCGGCGAGCTTTGCTCGCCTTCGGCGAGCAATTGCCCGCCTTCGGCGGGCAAGTTTCTTGCACTGCCATCGTTGAAACCCTGAAATTCCCGCAGCGTAAACCTTCTTAATTCGTGGCCAACCCTCAACATCGATGCCTCGTTTCTTCTTTAGCGCAAAAAACAAATTGATATCTCTATCCGTTTAAAAGTCATTATAAAATTTAAAAAAAAAACTCCAAAATAAGAATTCAGTGTTTTTAAAATTAGAATTTGAAGCTTCGTAAATAAGGCCAAGGCAATAAATGTAATGTATCAGACAAATTATAACTTTTTTGGAATTAATAAAAAAAAAAGTTGAGATTTAGGTAAATTGAAAAATCCTAAATTTCGTAAAAATGAGGAAGGGAGGGTGGTTCGGTTAAAACCACAGGTTAAAACTAAAACCGGTTACACCAGATTTTTTGTTTCAGGATATTTTTTCTTTTTTATTTAATTTAAATACTAAGGCCCGAGGTCACTAAATAACTTTACATCCCTTGAAAGATATTTATTCAAGAAACTTAAATCGAAAAAATCATGTTGATGTATTATTTAAATTGATATCTATTATCGTTTAAAACATAGTTTCTCAAACTTATTTTGCTGACTGTCCCTTTTTTTAAATTTTTTTAATTTTTTATTTTCACATCTGTAAACGAAGATTTACTTCAATTACAGAAAGAGAGAGGAGAGATTGGCAATGTTTGAAAATTTTCACGGCAAGTGGGATCTGAATTGGGTGGGCAACTCTAGATTCGTAACCCGCAGTTGATCCGATTAGACATGAGTCTCCTATAGTTTTAGTAATCTTCAAAAGACATAAATTTATGAAATAACTAATGAGAAAATTAAAGGAATTTTTTCGATTTTAAGGAGTTTGATAATATCAGGTTCTATTTGAGTAAAATACAACGAAATGTCGCCGCGTTCAGTAACTTGAAGCCAATTTATCTTTTAAGTTATCAACATTTCTACAATACTATATAAATCCACGTGATAAAAATGAATGCAATACCTGTAATAACAAAAATTACACCATATTAATTTTTAATTTACTTTAGTACGTGATTAGCGAGTATTTTTTTTTATCTGCCCACGCGATTTCTGCACCATCTCAATGCCACATAATTTTCTCTTGGTCATGTACGGCCCCCTGAAAGTCTGAAACGCACTCAGGAGGGAGGGGCGTTATCGCCTATGTTGAGAGCCTATGGTTTAAAAGATGTTAAAGGAAATATAATAGTATTATTCTAAAATTTTATAAAATTTAAATTTCTTCAAAAAAAAATTATTAAATCTCACAAATAGATTATGTGTATTGAAATTATATAAATTCTAATAATATTTAATAAATTAGGGGTTTTAATTTGTTTTGGCGGGTGGGAGGATATGGGTGGGGCCATGAATTTCGAAAATTCGCTTCTTAAATGACGCCTACGCAATAAAAGTAATCTACATGCCAAATTTCAACTTTATAGGTATTATAGTTTAGGCTGGGCGTTGTCATCACTTAGTAAGTCAGTCAGTCAGTCAGTCAGTTAGTCACAAGTTTCTTTATATATATAGAGATGGAGAAAAAAAGAAAAGTGTTGGGAAAAAAATGCATTTTTTACAAAAATGATGAATTGTGGTACTTAGCGACCGAATTTCAAAAAACAACCCCAAAATTAATTTTATGTGATGCGGGGGAGATAGGGGGGGGGGGGGCTTTCACGTAGAAAGCATATTGATATCTCATTTCAGTTAAAAGTTGAAAAATCCGAATTTTTCACAAAAATAGAGATTTGGGGTACTTAAGGGCCGAATTTCAAAAAACCCCGAAATTAGTTTTTAGGGGTTCATTTAGGGCGGCTTTTAGCGTAGAAAGCATATTGATATCTCATTTCAGTAAAAAGTTCTAAAAATCTGAATTTTTTACAAAAATGGCGATTTGGGGTACTTTAGGGCCGAATTTCAAAAAATCCTGAAACAACGAATTTAGATATTCTTCTAAGGAAGGTTTTAGCGAAGAGAGCAAATTGATATCTCATCTCGTTTAAGAGTTATTAAAGAAATAGTAAAATCAAAATTTTACCCAAAAATGTCGATTTGGGGGTCTTAAAATCGGAATTTCGAAAATTCGCTTCTTAAATGACGCCTACGCAATAAAAGTAATCTACATGCCAAATTTCAACTTTATAGGTATTATAGTTTAGGCTGGGCGTTGTCATCACTTAGTCAGTCAGTCAGTCAGTTAGTCACAAGTCTCTTTATATATATAGAGAAGAGATGGAGAAGAGAAGAAGTTTTGGGAAAAAAATGCATTTTTTACAAAAATGATGAATTGTGGTACTTAGCGACCGAATTTCAAAAAACAACCACAAAATTAATTTTATGTGATGGGGGGGGAGGTAGGGGGGGGAGCTTTAGCGTAGAAAGCATATTGATATCTCATTTCAGTTAAAAGTTGAAAAATCCGAATTTTTCACAAAAATAGAGATTTGGGGTACTTAGGGGCCGAATTTCAAAAAACCCCGAAATTAGTTTTTAGGGGTTCATTTAGGGCGGCTTTTAGCATAGAAAGCATATTGATATCTCATTTCAGTAAAAAGTTCTAAAAATCCGAATTTTTTACAAAAATGGCGATTTTGGGGTACTTTAGGGCCGAATTTCAAAAAACCCTGAAACAACGAATTTAGATATTCTTCTAAGGAAGGTTTTACCGGAGAGAGCAAATTGATATCTCATCTCGTTTAAGAGTTATTAAAGAAATAGTAAAATCAAAATTTTACCCAAAAATGTCGATTTGGGGGGTCTTAAAATTGGAATTTCGAAAATTCGCTTCTTAAATGACGCCTACGCAATAAAAGTAATCTACATGCCAAATTTCAACTTTATAGGTATTATAGTTTAGGCTGGGCGTTGTCATCACTTAGTCAGTCAGTCAGTCAGTCAGTCAGTTAGTCACAAGTCTCTTTATATATATAGAGATTAAATCAATAACGGTTATCGTAAATGTCTTAAATGGCCTGAGCTGCCGAAAAGACAGTGTGAATGTGTGTGTGAGTGTGAGTGTGAATGAGAAAAAAGTGTGAATGTTAAAAAAAAAAAAAAAAAAAAAAAAAAACATTATAATATCAACAATGTGTAAAGTACAGTGAGCGCCACAATTAATTCCTCACCTGGGAGCTACTGTAGATACTGTAGACTTAAGTCTATGATATAGTATAGGGCCTATGGTATATAGTGAAATAAATTTTATGACCGAAAAGGTAAAATAAAATCTGGTACAGATGAAAGTGTGAGTGTTAAAAAAAAGGATTGCAACATAAAAATGTTAATTATAACGGTAAATAAGACACAAAAGGCCTGCAGTGCTGTTTCCAAAAATTGTTTTGATAAATAAATAAAAAATTTTGAATATTTAAATATTTTAAAAACGCCATATATTTTTACATTCTCTTAACTCTATATATATGTTAATATAGAGAAGAAAGTATTGGATTCATGTCAAAAATTCGAGATTTTGATGGATATACACGTTTTGAGGACTCCTGAATCCAAAAAGTGGTTTTCACAACATGGTCTGTTTGTGAACAAAATATGTCCAGAACAAAAAGAGCTTGGAGGTTGAAATTTTATATTTAAGCTAGGTGCCCTCCTGGGACGTGACATGAAGCTTTTGAAAAAAATCGACCAAAGAGAACTAGTACTTTACTGATGTACTTTTTCAGTTTTTTTTTTTTTTTTTTAATTTTTTTATCGCTCAAACGATTTTGATTAAAATTCAAAAATCAATTTTTTTTTAGATGCGCTTTAAAATGTATATTCTCATTTTGTCATTGAAATCTTTTGAAAACCACTTTACTCCTGTACTCCATATAAAAGATAGGAGAAAGGTTGCCATGGTAACAAAATATAAATATTTTCCCATACTCTAAATTTTACAGCTTGAAAATCGAATGTACAGTACTGTCGGAAACTAAATATATGTCGACACAAAAGACAAGCAGAGAACATAACATAACTTTCTCTTGCCGAAGAGTAAGAGAAAGTTGTGTGCTGTGCGACCAGTCACACCATATTTTTTTAAATATATTATTGTAAGACGCCCGGATGCGGTGCATCACTTGAATCGTGTCTTAAGCCAGCCCCCTGGCCACCTCTATTTTATTTTATGAAAGAATTTATTACTTTAATTAATAAAATACTCAAAGTCAAATTGGTATTATCAAAATTCATTATATATTACTTTTTTTTATATAAAGTTTATTCTGAAAATGAAATTTACGAAAACTTAAAAGCTTGCTTTTTAGAATAAGAAGTGGTAATTAAAAACTTTGGCTATAAAAGCACAAGCAAAGCGTTGACGACATCTTTGTGAAATTCTTATAAACTTTATATTCTATTGTAAGTAATATAATATCGAAAGCGTATTGAAGAGTAAAAAAAAAAAAAATCATTTTCAAAATATTTGACATTCATTATTTAAAATGAATTTAAGAAATAAAAAATAGGGAGATCATATCTTTTGTGAAATTATGGACAGGTTATTAGAGATGCAAATAAATTTACGAATATCCTATCAAGAGTTAGTTCTCAAATTTTCCTATTGGTAAGCAAGAATTTTTTATTTCTTTTTTTTTTAAAGGTATTTGTTGGCAT
>JAKCPI010004342.1:0-27252 GCA_023213315.1 Euborellia annulipes | reverse complement strand
TATTGAATTTTTACTTTCTCTTACCTCTATATATATGTTAATATATATAGAGAGAGAAAGTATTGGATTCATGTCAAAAATTCGATGTCGAGATTTTGATGGATCTTCACGTTTTGAGGTCCCCTGAATCCAAAAAAGTGGTTTTCGCGACATGGTCTGTCTGTCTGTGTGTCTGTGTGTCTGTCTGTGTGTGTGTGTGTGTCTGTGAACAAAATATCTCAAGAACAAAAAGAGCTAGGAAGTTGAAATTTTATATTTAAGTTAGGCACCCCCATGGGACCTGACACGAAGCTTTTGACCAAAATCGACCAAAGAGTACTAGTACTTTACTGATGCACTTTTTTCAGTTTTTTTCGATTTTCTCAAAATTTGCTCCAACGATTTTTTTTTAAATTCAAAAATCAATTATTTTTTAGATTCTCTTTAAAATGTATATTCTCATTTTGTGATTGAAATCTTCTGAAGACCACTTTACTCTTGTTCTCCATAGAAAAGATAAGAGAAATGGTTGCCATGGTAACAAAATATAAATATTTTGTCATACTTATAAATTTTACATCTTGAAAATCGAATGTACCGTACAGTCGGAAACTAAATACATGTCGACACAAAAAATCTGGTGTGACAAGCACAGTACACAACATTCGATTACCGAAGGTAAGAGAAAGTTGTGTGCTGTGCGCCAGTCACACCAGATTTTTTTTTTAGAAATAAAAAAAAATTCACACTTTTTTCTCTTTCACACTCACACTAACACATACATATTCACACACAGTAGAAATCCAGCTGGGGGCGAAGGGGGCGCTCGCCCCCTCCGTCCAAGGCGAATCAAGCTTTTGGCGTCCCTCGCGCATCCCCTTTTTCCCAAAATTTCCGGCTTTTTTTTGTAATTTCATAATATTATAAATTCATTTTTTATCACAAAACCGGAGAAAATTTACAAAAAAAAAAGCTCGAAAGAGATTCGAATAATAAAAAAAAAAAGGTCGAACGAAAAACGGCGCCCCAGTTGAGCTTCGCCCCCTCCGCCCTCAAAGGCTAGGTACGCCGCTGCCCCGATGCGTTTAGGCCCCGGGCCTTGGGGGGCCCGGTCAAGTGTATCAGGAAAAATTTTAAATATTTCTTTTTCCGATATCAGAGATTAAGTTTAGTTATAAATTTAAAATCTAAAAAAAAAAAAAATTAAATATTTTTAAATAATTTTTCTTTTATTTGATGAATTATTTAAAATTATAAATTAAACTAGTCGCAAAGCCCGCCTTCGAGCTTAAAGGGCCCGGGCCCCTCAGGAAAAATATGTCAAGAAAATGATTTTTTTAATTGTAATTTTTGGATTTTGAGCTTAACGGGCCCGGGCCCTTTTAAGGCAAAAAATTTCAAGAAAATTACTTGTTAAATTTTAATTTTAATATTTTACCTTAAAGGGCCCGGGTCCTCTTAGAAAAAAATTTTCAAGAAAATTAAAGTTAAAGGAATTTTTAATGGCAGAATCATTTTAAACCAAACTTTTTTAATATTCCACCAATTAAAAGAATAATCGAGGCGTGAAAAGAAGACATTTCTCCAATAGCAATGTTACATTAAAACAAAAAGAGTTATCAGAAGCATCGATCATTAAATGCAAGTGTCTATTGTTTCACCGATATGCACCTGAGCTGCATTTTTAATTATTATTTAATAGCCGTTTTGTTTCCCAAACTTATAAACAATAGACTTTGAGAAGAGAATGAAAGAAATACAACGTCATCTGGATTTTTTTTAACCCCATTGTCCTGAAAATTTTTCATCTTCCAATTCAAGTATCGCTTTGTATTCGCTAATTGTAGAATATAAATCGAAGCTATTGAAGGTAGTGGCGGTGGTGTTGTGGGGGGGGGGTTGAATTCTTTTGTAAGCATACAAAAGAGGGCGGTGACATCGTCGTCTAGTGTTTGGTTAACATCACAAAAAAAAAACCAGAACGTAATAGGCCTTTGAATAAATTATCACCTTTTTTTATCATGACTTCATTTCAATTTGAAAAAAAGGAGGAGGGATTGAACCAATCATCCCCCACCTCTCCTATCCCACCCATTCTATTGCCTTTTAATGTTCCAATTGATGATGATTAATTTATTTTACTACATGACGTCACAACTGCCAAAATGCAATTAACATTTTATAAATCACAGTTGATGAAAAAAAATTGACTTCTGATAGAATAATAATAATAATAATTATAATAAAATATGAAATCCTATCAACTCTTCGGACAGTGAGTTTTTTATGCCTTTGATGATCTCTAGCAGAAACAAAATTTTATATTTTCACTATATATTTAATATAATTTAGTAAAATTTAAACCTTTGACTACAGGCTCTCATTGAAACATTTTGTAAATTAAAATTATATTTTCATATTACCTCGGTATACGTCAATTTGAAATTCGTCCAATGTGATATTTGTCATGTTTTAACGTGACAATTATTCCTCGGTTTACGTCTAATGTTCGGTGTACGACATAAATTTTTTGTTCAAGTTAAATATTTTTCGAGATCCATTTATTTGAATAAGATTTTAGTATTCAATATACTTCAATTCGGACTTTAACTAAGTGATTGATATATTTAACAAGACTATGTTTTTGCTGTTAAAACCACCCCAGGAATCGAACCCAGGATCTCCAGCCTTTCAGAGCATCGGTGTGCTATCCATTTCAACAGGCCACCGGACGGCTCGGCCTGCAATGGATAGCACACCGGAAAGGCTGGAGATCATGGGTTCGATTCCTGGGGGCCTTGGGGCGCTTGGTCTCTCTTAGGGGAAGAGAACATTTTGTAAATTAAAATTATATTTACGATACCTCGGTATCCGTTAATTTAAAGTACGACCAAATTGAAATTGCTCCGGGGCAAAATAAAGTTTTTGAGTCTAGTGGGTGTTCTACTCTCTATTATATTTAGTCCATAATTTTTTTTAAATTGATACTTCACTGTTTAAACAGTATCAATATGCTTCCCTTCAGATTGTTTTTTATCAATACAACAGCTATTCAGATTTAAACTCTCTTCTGTAGTCTGTAGGAAATATAATAGTAATATGTTAATGTCAATATTATAAATATTAAATAATATTAAAAAGATATTAGATTATGTGTTTAAAGTTTTTATTGGTAAAATACACAAAAGTGAAATCAGAACTTCTTATGCTGACAGAAAAGGGTACTTACTATTCTTCTAATAAAATATATTTATATTTTTATCAATGAAAACTTGAAAAACATAACTTAGTGTCTTTTTAGTATGTAATATTGTTATATTGGTACTAACGATGCAAGGGCGGATACAGGGGGGGTAAAGGGGGCAATTACCCCACCCCCTCCTCCCCGAGATTCGAAAAAATACCTTTTTTCGCAAAAAAATTTATTTTTAATGTAAAATTTTTAAAATTAATACTTAAAAACTTGATGAGTATTTGAGGTTCAATTTAATGTTTTTGTTTCATTTTTTTATTAATGATGAGATTTATATTCTGGCAAACAAGTACAGAATGCGCTTTTAAATTACCGAAATTAAAAAAAAAATAGTGTGCTGTGCGACGAGTCACTCCAGATTACCCCCCCCCCCGAGAAACACCTCTGGATCCGCCCTTGTAACGATGTAGAGTCTGTTGCACTTCTTTAACTGCTGCGATCTTGGGGACAGATTTTTGGTTGCGCCGTGATTATTTTTATAAAACAAAAAATTATTACTTGTAATAGTTATAGTTAATCTTTTAGTGTTTGTATGGTTTGATTATTAATTTTATCTTTGATTTGCTTTATATTTCACTTTAAAATTGTGAGGAGATCGCCTATAATGGAAGCTGGCCAAATTGTGTTATACCGGGGCCATTTTTGTAATAATAAATTTAAAATTATGACTTTATTTGATTAATTATCATATTTTTATCAATTACCACAAAATGAAACTAATTGTGCTAGTTCTCAAATATTAATAGATTTCGATAATAATATCAAAGCGAGAGATAGATTGTGACATCAAAACGCTCCCAAACCATTCAGATCACACACATCCACAAGTTCCAATTGAGATATATAGTTCAAGTTTGCTAGATTTGAATTTAATTCAAAGACAAGGACCTAATCTCGGAATATGTGCGTATAAATGAGAAGCGAAGAAGAAGAAGAGGAACTCCCTGGATACTAATTCGAAAAGAGAAAGAGAAGAAGAAGAAGAAGAGAGATGCTTGCGAGGCCATCTTGGGACGGTTGCTGCCTCCCGGAAGATTCATTCAAGATTAAACTTTAAAGTTGCTTCACATACGCAGATGTACTGGAAAGTTCTTCGTATATGTCTGTGTGTGTGTTTACTACGTATACGTTATTATTTAAGGTAGTGGTGGTGCAAGTTAAACTCCCATGGTGTGTGGTGGTACATAAGCAACTCTTACCCCCCCCTTCTCTCCCTCCCCCCATACAATTATCAACTCTTGGGCTTAATTGTAACTTGCCCTTCCTACTTCTCTCTCCCTCTAATAAAAGCCTAAAACTGAGAGGTGGAGGAACAAACCCAGAAGTCTAACAAAAAAAGACTCACCCTCTCTATTAATATTAATCAAAAAGCTATTATTGAATCAGGTAAATATTTATAAAATGCCGGAAAAAAATTCGTTCCCGATAGATAGATAGGTAGAAAGATAAATGGAAAGAGAAAGAAAGATAGATGGAAAGGTAAAATTTTTTCTAGTACAGTATTTCAAAAATAAATTTTAATAGTAGACTGGATTTCCTGAATTATACTCTCAAGAGAAAAAAAATTGTAAAATTGTGAAATACAGTAGTAATGCATATGAGTTCAGTCTATCATTGAATCAAAGACCCCGAGTAGCAAGTAAATGATAATTTTTTGTACCGTACATATCAAAGTAAAAAGAAATTGTGTATAATTGCAATGAACATTAAAATACCTAAGATCGTGTATAATTGACAATATTTGCCCTAATGAAGGTCGTGAGTGGCGCCTGAAACGTCAGAGAACAAAAATTAAATAAATTTTTTTTTATTTAATCTCCTGGTTGCAAAACTTCCTGCGAATCCTGATAAAATTGTAAAATTAATTTTTTAAATATACCTGAGAGGTTTATATAAAAACTTTTTTCTACATTACCAGGGGTTAGGAGAGCAGGGGGGGGGGCAATGTACTCTTGCCATTCTCTCCCCTTTCAGTTCTCAGGCCTATGTTGCTGAGTATATAGGCCTACTGGATCTTAGGCTGAACGCACACCAATTGAGCAAAACGTTTTCGAACAAAACGTTTTGTCCAAGAGCAAAACGTTTTCTTCGATGCCAACGCACACCGATTGAGCAAAACGCTCAATGGCAAAACATTTTCCTTTATGTCAATGCACACTGATTGTACAAAAACGTTTTCGAACAAAATGTTTTGCCAACGCACACCGATTGGAATGTTCAATGGCAAAACATACTGTTTTGAACAAGTTCTTTAACCGGCTTACGCAGGATGAATTGGGAGAAAATGTAACGTAAAAAAAAACGCGTTCCTAACAAAAATGAGTTCCCAGCTCCCGAGCGACGGCGGAGGAAGACGAGATTAGCCGAAGTTTTGACGAGGCCACGCCTACCTTCTCTTTCTCTTTATTTCGTTTCATCTACCGTATTCGCCGAAGGAGAACAAGAGCACAGATTAATTATATTATTATATATATATTATTATGTTATTAATCTGTGAGCAAGAGGTTTCAGCAGGTGCAGCTCCCTCGCCCCCGGCGGGCATTCCCTCTATTTAAATAATATACATATTAAATTATATTCTGAGTTGAAGAAAAGGTGTGAGGAACTTCGTTCCTGCCGGGGGTTCTACGACCCTACACGTTTGCTTTTTATTAATCAAATCTTTATAGATTCCTCTACAGTTGTTCTAATAAATGGTAATTTGATATAGGCTGGAAGTTATTTAAGAAAAACTAAATTAAGGTGTACGAAAACTGCTTAGATTTCCAGCCTAAACCCATCTCTCAATATTTATGTTCAGATATAATCTTCCACTGGATTTTCTAACAATAGAAAAATTTAGAAATATTATAAACAATTTTTTTTTTCCGAAGGGGTTAATTATCCGCCTTTGTACAAATTAATTTTGTACTTGATAATATAAGTGAGATAGCAAAAGAAAGTGGAGTGCTAGCGTATGAGTTGTTGGTGTGATGTCTCTGCTGCGGCAGCAGTCATGATGGATGGCTGTCTGGCCTCCAACATCCCCAATCCCCCATCACCTCATCCCCATTTTTGGTGATGATTTTCTCGATGACGACTTTTCGTTTATCGGCAACGAGCGACCGCCACAGGGCGATCATCAATCACCAGGAGCAGTTTGTTTGCTGGCTTTTTGGCCTCCTGTGCCTTGCAAAACCCCCCCCCACATCGTCATCCCCCAAACTCCTACTACTCCTACCAACCAGCAAATGGTGCAAATAGAAATATTTTATCCTTACGTTTTTTTTTTTTTTCGTTGTTATGTTTGCCTTTTAATCTTTTAAGATAATTCTAGAGCTGCTGCTGCAAAAAAAGAGAAATTTTTTATATGAAATAATTACGAAATTAAAGAAATAATTTTATTAAATAAAGAACAGAGAGATTACTATATATTCAAATTATTTTAAAAGAAAATTTGTTCTTGTTTTGTATAAGTAGTTCACAAAAAAAAAAAAAAGAAAATTGAATTTAAATGAAATTCGCTATATCGAAACAGATATATCAATTAATTGATGCCATTTGCTTAATGAAGCAGCTGGTCATATTTTATTATAATCAAACTATACTACTCTATCATATTAAATTCAATTGAAGATCCGATTTAGATAAAATTGAATATAAATTAGTAGAATTATTTGATTAGAAATTAGTTCATTTATAGACTAAATAATTTTATCAACCTCTTTTAATTTTTGTAATTTTTACTTTCTCGTATAGAATATAAAGAGAAAGTATTGTAATCGTAAAAAAAATTCGACTTCGAGATTTTGATGTTTCTTTTCGTTTTAGACCTCCCTGAGTTCAAAAATACCATTTTGGACATTATGCCTATGTGTGTGTGTGTGAACACGATTGCTTAGAAACCAATGCAGCTAGATCGATGAAATTCGGTATATGCTCCTTACACTAAAATTGTAGATTTCTATTAACTTTTGGAGTAAATACGTCACTTGGAAGTAGTACTTTACCTAATAAGTTTTTTCAGAAATTTTGAAATTTTCAATTTCTTTCTTATATTATGATAAAATACTCAATTTTAAAAAGTTTTTATTCTTTGATATTTTTCCCAAAACTGAATAGTTTTTGAAATAATCACAGAAGAAAACGACATTTTTCGTAAATTTTGGAAAGAAAAATCAAAACAAAATCATACAGGTGTTATTAAAAAACATGTAAATATACTCAGGAATTCGCAATTACTTTGCAGTCAGGAGATTAAATAAAAAATCTTTTATTTAATTTCTATTTGCCGACGTTTGGGTCGCCAATCACGACCTTCATCAGGGCAAATATTGTCAATAATCGTGTATAATTGACAATATTTGCCCTGATGAAGATCGTGATTGGCGACCGAAACGTAGGCAAATAGAAATTAAATAAAAGATTCTTTATTTAATCTCCTGGCTGCAAAGTCACTGCCAATTCTTGAGTAAATCTCCACAGCCATAAAACATCAATGTAAATATAAACAAATGAATTTGTGAAAAATCTCGACATCGAATTTTTGACATGAATCCAGTAAGATTTAAACTTTCGACCGTTGGTTCTCGTTGAAATATTTTGTAAATTAAAATTAAATATACAAATTAAACACTAGGTTATTTGTTTCAAAGGTTTTATTAATTAAAAAATTAACACTTGATACGTATTTCGACAATTCCTTGTCATCATCAGAAGTGATTACATTCTAATTATCAATCTTCTAATTTAATTTTTAAAAACTACAGCATAAGACTAATGTAAGTAAATGTATTAATTATTTAATTCTTCTATTTTACAGTTCGCATCTCGCACGGCTTAATCTCTAGATTCCCCGTCATCTATGATGGTGAGTCGTCTATATTTTTATGAATATATGAGTTATCTGGTATTAAAGATTTGATTAAATAAATATGGATATTGACAGATTAATAAATAAACTAAATAGGAAGGTTCCTTAAACGTTTGGTATTTTTTTATTCCAACTAATTGGATAATTTTTTATTTTGCGAGCGCCCCCGTATTTGAGCATAATTTTCCTTTTTGCAGGCTTAAGTACCTTTCAAATGCCCTTTCTGATTCATTCAAAGATAACTTGATTAACCTCCCCCACTTCAGTCTCCCCCACACCATCATTCTTTGTCCTAAATCTCAAACAAAAATTTAGTCTCGTTTTATTTGAATAAAAAGCATCCCACTCTTTTGCATTTCTCCCTTCAAACTTAATTAGATTTTATGACGTTTTGTTTAGAAAATATATGAATAGTGTACTTATAGTTCGTTGGTTTTGAATTAATTTTTTTTTTTTGTTTATTTGATGTTTTTCAAATAAACTCGTTGAGAATTTGTGAATGAATTAAATAAAGTAAAGAGAACCAACTCGAATTCTTAAACCATTTATTAAACATCAATTCACCCAGGATTGATTGAATTTGTACCTAAAGGAGTTACGAAATACCTGGACGTGATGAAATCTATTTCACATTTCTACGGTTTGAACTTTTCCATTAAAATTTTTTTATATAATAAATAATAAATTAAAAATTTTAAACTTTATTAGTTTAAAAAAAGGGAAAATTTTTTATTTGAATCTATCTAACTTTAAGTTAGTTCCTCGTTTAGTCCGGTTAATCGATAGGACCGATTAACCCAATTATTGAGCCCTCGGGCTTGATGTAGGGGTTAGCGTACTGGCCTTGTATACCAAGGTGTGTGTGTGTGTGGTGTGTGTGAACACGATTGCTTAAAAAACAAAGTAGCTAGATCGATGAAATTTGGTAAATGTGGGTGGGTTCGGATCCCAGGCAGTCCGATGATTTTATTTTAAGCCGTTTTGATTCCAACTCCATCTTGTGCCCGAGAATGGAACTAACTAATATATTTTTATATAATATTCCTCCCGTCAATTGTAAGCCGTTACTGATGTTCAACAGCAGGGGTATAATTCTAATTATAAATTGGAAAATCTTTTTGAAATGGCAACACTGCACCTATCAGCAGGCAACTATCAGCTGACTCCTGTCGAAATTTGAATCAGCTGAGTCTTTTAGTTTTTGTTTGACATCCATTAATAGCAGAATACCTCGTGATTTGTGAAGAAAATGGACAAAAGTGAATTTTCAGTTTCTATGGCAATTGGGATAAGAATTGCCACCTCATCCGCCTTATTCTCCGGATTTAGTCCCGAGTGACTATTTCTTGTTTCTAAACCTGAAAAAATGACTCGGTGGAAAGAGATTTGACTCCAACGATGATTTTGATGCCCTCGATAAATCTTTTTTTTTTGGAAGGGATAAAAAATTTGGAGAAACGTCGGACTAAGTGTATAGAGCTCAAAGGAGACTACGTTGAAAAATAAAATAATTTGTTATCCAAAAACCTCTTTCATTCAAAATGTCAGGAACTTATTGACCTGCCCTCGTAATTTAGAATTTTTTGTCAAATAAAATATTTTCATTCAACCTGATTGCTAGTGGACTAAATCAAAATAACAAGGACAAGTATGTAAATAATAGAGTTGATATCATAGAAAGAATTATATACTCTATGAAAATTTCACTGGAGAAGCCTTAATTGAATTGGTAAGAAATTCCTTCAAAAGCAAAATAATTGAAGAGGAAGCTGTAGTACGGGGGCGGGGGGCCCCCCCCCCCCCCCCCCCTTTTTTTTAATGAAATTTCTTTTGACCCCCCTTCAGCTCATAAATGGGAATTTAGATAAAAGAAATTTTAAAATTTCCCTTTAACCCCGCCCTGGCTCAGTACCAATTTAATGAAATTTCTCTTTGACCCCGGCCTTCAGGGCTCATAAAAATGGGAAATTTAGATAAAAAAGAAAATTTAATAAAATTTCCTTTGAGAGCCCGGGCCTTGGGCTCAGTAAAACAAAATTTAATGAAAATTTTCCTTTGAGACCCCCCCTTGGGGCCGTAAACCAATTTAATGAAAATTTCTCTTTGAAGGCCCCGGGGCCTTCAAGGCTCAAAAAATGGGAAAATTTAGATAAAAAAATCAAAATTTAATGAAAATTTCTTTGAGCCCCCTTGGGGTTCAGGGATATACGTATTTTAAAATACTTTTTGTGTATGGAGGAGAGGGATATTTAGATGACACTCCCCCCAAAAAAAAAATTCAATATAGCCCCCTCTTCTCGTCCCCCCACCCCCAACTCCTCGTACGCCTCTGAGCTGTAGATATATCTGACGCTTTTATTATTTATATATTAAATTATATCATCTCTAGTTTTATTTTATCTTCGTTCGAGATCTCAAACACATTCTATAATCTTAGATCCAGAATTTCCTAAACTAAATTTTTTTTTTTTTAATTCTAAAAAATAAATGAATAAAGTTAAATTAACAAAGTTATTTAATTTTTATCTTGAATAAAATTTAGCCTTGATATGATTTTGATTGAAAATACAAAATGCTTCCTGAATTTTTGATTAGTTTTTTTTTTTTTCTTCTTATTCTATTCTCTGTTTAGTATATATAAATAGAGAGTAATATAAGATTTTCAAGTAAACTTTTGACTAATTTAAATAGCCACAAATAAAATAAATATTTTTTCGAGTAGGGTTTAAATAATTACAAAAAAGGAAATGTTAAAATTCAATTGAACGTTTTCGTTAATTAACGTTACCTTCATTTATTATAAAAAATTTTAAAAGATAGAATTTATTTATTTTATGAACTCTCATTTTTGTTTTTTAATTAACTAAAAGGAAATTATTTCCATTATTCACAAAGAGAGAGAGAGAGAGAGAGAGAGAGTGTGGTGTGAAAATATTAAGAGAAGATTAATTATCTCCTCCCACTCACATAATATATATAATAAATAAAAGTTTTTTTTTGAATTTTACATAAGCTATGTTAAAGAGAGGTATGTTGATTTTATTAATCATTTTTTTGTTTTGTTAATTATTATCAAGTAGAATGTTTTAAAAAATAAAAAAAATCGTTAATAAAAGAATTTGATTTTCGGTTTTTGTAAAATTTAGAACATTTCGACCTCTCATTATGTGGCCTTCTTTAGGTACAATTCAGTTACATCTGTGACAATCTTTGTAATCTTAACTGAATTGTATCTAAAGAAGGCCACAGAATTAGAGGTCGAAACGTTGTTTTTACAAATAAACCACAGTTAAAGCGAAAATGAAATTATTTTATTAATGATAACAACTGTGAAAGCCTAAACTCCAAAAAAAAAAAAAAAGAAAATAAATCGAATAGAGAAAATTGAATTATTTTGAAATTCCAATTTATAATTTCAATTATACGGCTGCTGTTGAACATCACTAACGGCTTACAATTGACGGAGGAATATTATATAAAAATATATTAGGTAGTATATAGTCTATATAGCCATTTCATTCAAAAAGTCACGGACTTATTGACCTGCCCTCGTATTATTCGTCTTGTACGTTATTTATTATTCCAAATTGAATGAATTTTATTTGAATATGTCTTATCTTTTGTTTTTTTTTTCTCACTTGAATTAGACATAGGGATGAAACGATACGAGTAAATACAAGTACTTACTCGATACTTTTCTTTCGATACCAAGTATTTTTGTAATCGATACTTTGGAATCAAGTACCAAGTAAGTATCGGTCAAAAATACTCGTATCGATACTCGGTCCACGTATGCGATAATTAATTCGGTAGGAAGAACATTTACGTACATTTGTTCTTATTTACAATAGAAATAAGTGGAATGGTTTGTACTACTGTATTTTAATTTTTATTATTTGCGTGTTCAACAGGGAAACATCTTGAAAAATTATTATTTTTGGGTAGCACTTCTAAAACTGAATTTTTTTCTTAGTCGTAATTGTTTTTACTTTCTCTTACCTCTATATATATGTTAATATATATAGAGAGAGAAAGTATTGGATTCATGTCAAAAATTCGATGTCGAGATTTTGATGGATCTTCACGTTTTGAGGTCCCCTGAATCCAAAAAAGTGGTTTTCGCGACATGGTCTGTCTGTGTGTCGGTGTGTGTGTCTGTCTGTGTGTGTGTCTGTGAACAAAATATCTCAAGAACGAAAAGAGCTAGGAGGTTGAAATTTTATATTTAAGTTAGGCACCCCCATGGGACCTGACACGAAGCTTTTGAACAAAATCGACCAAAGAGTACTAGTACTTTACTGATGCACTTTTTCAGTTTTTTTCGATTTTCTCAAAATTTGCTCCAACGATTTTTTTTTAAATTCAAAAATCAATTATTTTTTAGATGCTCTTTAAAATGTATATTCTCATTTTGTGATTGAAATCTTCTGAAGACCACTTTACTCTTGTACTCCATAGAAAAGATAGGAGAAATGGTTGCCATGGTAACAAAATATAAATATTCTCCCATACTTATAAATTTTACATCTTGAATTCGAATTGTACCGTACTGTCGGAAACTAAATACATGTCGACACAAAAAATCTGGTGTGACAAGCACAGTACACAACTTTCGATTACCGAAGGTAAGAGAAAGTTGTGTGCTGTGCGCCAGTCACACCAGATTTTTCTTTTTTTTCTCCAAAAACTTGATGTTTTATGGCTGTGGAGATTTAATCAAGATCAGGGACTTTGAAGCCAGGAGATTAAATAAAAAACTTTTATTTAATTTTCTATTTGCCAACGTTTCGGTCTCCAATCACGACCTTTATCAGGGCAAGTATTGTCAATTATACACGATCTTAGGTATTTTTTAATATTCATTGCAATTAAAAATATACAATTTATTTTTACTTTGATATGTACAAAAATATTATCTTATACTTGCTACTCGGAGGTCTCTGATGATGAAGGCCGTGATTGGCGACCGAAACGTCAGCAAATAGAAAATTAAATAAAAGATTTTTTCTTTAATCTCCTGGCTGCAAAGTTTTTGCTTATCTTTAATTGTACGAAAAAATTGACCGATACGAGTAAGTATCGATACTTTTCAATCGATACCGAGTAGGTACTCGATACTTTGCGACCGATACCAGTACCGAGTAAAAGTATCGATACCTCGGTGGTATCGTTTCATCCCTAATTAGACAACAAAATGTCTTTTATATTTTACTAGATTATTTCATTTTTTTATTTCAATCTTTTTGGTATGAAAGTTTCCAACTATTTGAATTTTTGCTTATACCAATATTTATATTCAAATTTAATAAAATGAAATAGCTTTATCAATTTCTTGACCCCCCACCAAGTCATAGGCCTTAAGGTCCGGTTTTCCAAATTGGGAGACGCGAATATTATAATTTTCTAAATGACTGATTTATTTTTATAATAAATCATGGCCGGAACTACGAGATTTTTTAGGAGGGGCAAAATTTAATTTGCCGCCCCCTTCTTAAAATTTTCTGTACAAAATTCATATCATTTTACCTTTTTTTTAGTAAATCTTTCTTTAATTGCCGCCCCCCTGGTATCTGCCGCCCGGGGCACACGCACCCACTGCCCCCCCCTAAATCCGGCCCTGTAATAAATAAGATAATATAATAGTTAGTATTAACAAATTTTTAAAGCAATAAAAATTTTTGTTTATATTATTTTATAAAATAGTGGTGGAGAGGTTTACGATGGTACTCTTTCGTACCTGATACTTTTTTACCCGATACAAATTTTTTCCGCCCTGCGGAAAATTTTTTTTCCTTATACTCGTACCTGATACTTTTCACTCGTACCCGTTTTGTGTTCCTGATATTTTTCGTATCTGATTTAAAGTATCAGATTGATACAGTATCACCCAACCCTAATTACGATTAAATTTTGCTTGGTAACATAAAGTTTGGAAACCACTGCTTTAGGGTCTGAAAATAAATACTTTTTTGTCTCCTCAACTTCATTATTATTCTTCTTCTTCTTCTCTCCTCGCCTTAATCCCGCGGTGCGGGGTCGGCGGTCTTGGCTCTTTCCCCCAACCCTATATATTTTTACGACCAGAAGAAATAGGACAGGCCGGCCCGTCGCACGGTCTGACGCCTGTTGAAAATAGGAAGGAAGAGACAGGCATTTACAGAACTGAAGGACTGCCTGTCCCAGCTCGGGTAGCTCGTGGTCGCCATCCACGTACCCACAAGATGTGGGCCCCTGAGCAAAACTTCATTATTATTAATCTATCAAATAATTTTGAAAGAAATAACCAAGAGAAGTGAATCTTAAGATATTTTCGGATTACTTAATACAGATTCAGTCATTACGGTTGCCTACCTCCAGAATTTCTGTAATCAATATTATTATTCGTTTAATATAAATTTTGAATATTGATGTTTATTAAAATTTTTAATATTTGATACATTATACATTTTTTTGTTTGATTGAAAGTATAATTAAATTGATCCATCTCTCTCTCTCTCTCTCTCTCTCTATTTCTCTCCACCCCCAATGATTCCGGTTAGTTGTAAAGTCATTGGCTCAAATATTGATTCAGTGTCTCGAATCTCACATCCAACTTATGCACTGTAAATATTTACTTGCAAGTAACACATGTAAACAGACAGACAATGAATGAGAGAAAGAGAGAAGAGAGAGAGTCTGATCCGGAAGAAGCATCCTATCGTCTCTTGTTTGATCAACGGAAATTAAAAATGTTATTAAAATATCGGGTTTATTACGATCAGAAAAAAAAAGTTGAATTGGGTGAAAGTTAAGAGGGGGAATATATTGATTCGCTTTATAACTACTAGATGGGAATAAGAATAGGTTTCAAAAGTTTAATGAGAAAACTATTTGACAAGTTGGAGAAATATGATAAAATTAGCATAAGTCTTGAGTTAAATTAGGTTTTTAAGAAGAATTAAAAAATAGGCCCTTGAGTAGGCGAATTAACAGGCTTGTTGTAGTTTAATGGGGTAAGAAAGTCGCCCTAGAATCACGAAAATCTACATTTATGGGAAATGAAAACCCGCCCCAATATTTCCTTTGAGGAAGAATAATCCCTAGTAGACATATTATTAATAATAGGCCTATATACAAATATTCATTGAAAGCTCAAAATACATTTACTTTTATAGAATTTAAAATTAGTTTTACTATTTTACTTTCTCTTACCTATATATGTAATATATAGAAAGTATTGCGATGATGCCGAAAATTTGAGATTTTGACGAAAATACATGTTTTGAGGTCCCCTGAGTCCAAAAAGTCGACCTCGTAAGTTGGTCTGTGTGTGTGTGTGTGTGTGCTCTGTCTGTCTGTAACGATTTTAAAAATTAAGGAAATGAGCTACGAGGTTGAAATTTTATATTTAAGTTAGGTACCCTTCCGGAGAGTTAAAATAAGCTTTTGAAGAAAATCAGTTAAAAAGTACTACTACTTTACTGGAGAACTTTTTCAGTTTTTTTGGATTTTTTCAAAATTGGCTTTAAAGATTTTGATTAAAATTCATAAATCAACTATTTTTTAGATGCTCTTTAAAAAGTAAAATTTTTCGTGAAAATCGTTTGAAGTACACTTTACTGATGTATTTCAGATTTATCAAATTTATTTTCCGGCTCTTCCCTTCCATAGAGCTAATATTAAATCCCTAAGGGGATTTGCTTGTTAATTTCGATTCAAAAGGGGGTCGGTCCCCTTTGGAACTTTTTACACATTTAAAAAAAAATTTCCGATTCTTATGAAATTTTATATTTATTTAAGATTCTCTATTGTCTCCCAAAAAAAACCTTCTGTCCGTTAAGTCACTCCAGATTTTTTGACTTTCTCGTCTACATACATGTAGTAGAGAAAATGTTGTAATCATCTAAAAAATTTGACCTCGATATTTTCACATTCTCGACGATTGAGACCCCCTAAGTCAGCGTTTTCCAAACTGTGAGGCGCGCCTCCCTAGGGAGGCGCCGACTAGTCTTACGGGAGGCGCGAATATTGACCACCAAGATCAATTTTCCTGGTTTTATAAATAAAATAATAATATTTAGAATATTCAGAGACGGAGGTTTTCGATGAGCTGCAGTGGAGACGGTGCCACTGCGGCTCAATCGAGTTTTTAATTAAAATAATAAATAGGAATAAATAAAAAAAATATTTTTGTATAAATTTATATTTTTAGTGCCCTCGGGGCTTGGTGTAGAGGTTAACGTGCTAACCTCGTATACCAAAAGTCGCGGGCTCGGACCCCAGGCAGTCTGATGATTTTATTTAAGCCAATTGGATAACAAATGGCTTAAATAAGAATGCCTGGACCCCCAATAGATATATTAAACATTCGAGTATTGTTTAAAGTCTTAAATGTCCTAAGTTGCCGAAAAGACTGTGTGTATGTGTGCATGGGCGTAGACAGACATCTTGTTAGGGGGCCCAACCCCTCGTTAGAGCTAGGGGGGGGGGTTTGCAATTAATATATAGCTACTACTACTACTCATTAGTATCATTAGTGTCAACCCTGACACGTTGTGGTTACTCTGAGTAACTCTTATGGGAATGATACTGAGGTGGGTTCCCGTTTCCTTCCTCAGGAGGAGGCATCTCAAATAGAGTTGGATAATTTATTGCCGTGAGGTGGATTTGAACTCGAGTTGTATTCAACTCAGGATTATAAGCTTAACTTCTTTATCCCCTTGGCTAATCGCCTCCTCAATATATATCTACATATATCCTCAATATATAGCTACATAGATTATTAATTACACTGTGCAACAAGATAAAAAGCCCCGAGATAATTCCTTCAGATTCTTAAGTAAAATGACCTCCTGAATCCACTTATGACCTCCGTTTTCCCCCACCACGTACCATTTTCGGGGGTAGCCCCCTACTTATTTCCAACCCTTTTCGTTAATTATAGGGCCACGAAAAAAATTTGGAGGGATGAAAAGGAATATATGCAAAAAATCGTTAAAAATGATCGATTTTTTTTTATTTTTTCACAACTTTTTCACTGATTTTCTTGATTTTCAGATATTCCATCTGACAGACCCACCTCACCCTTCCTTAAACATCCCTCAACTAAAAAAAAATATATAGGATAAAGCGGGTGGGGTGTGAGCGATTCCGAAGCCCTTGCAAGAAGAATTTTTTTCGAACATTGACAAGAAATAATTTCTACCCCTTTAGATAAAATATGGAAATATTGAAGAATCCGTAAATTTAACTTTAAATTTCTTAAGATCAGCCCAAAAAAATAAAAGTTAGCCTCATATTTGCCAATTTGGCCAACTGAGCTGTGAATCTTCCATCTTCTTGCAAGGGCTTCGGAATCGCTCACACCCCACGCGCTTTATCCTATATATTTTTTTTTAGTTGGGGTATGTTTAAGGATGGAAGGGTGAGGTGGGTCTGTCAGCTGGAATATGTAGAAAATCAGTGAAAAAGTTGTGAAAAAATCGATCATTTTTAATGATTTTTTTTCATTTTAAGGGACAAAATCCTCCCCCACATCCCCCCCTTGGATCCAAATGTTAATGTTTTTTAACTTTTCACTTCTCTAGACCTTCTGAAGAAATGTTAAGGCTAAAATATTCCTTTTCATCCCTCCAAATTTTTTTCGTGGCCCTATAATTAACGAAAAGGGGTGAAAATAAGTAGGGGGCTACCCCCCGAAAATGGTACGTGGTGGGGGAAAACGGAGGTCATAAGTGGATTCAGGAGGTCATTTTACTTAAGAATCTGAAGAAATTATCTCGAGGCCTGAAAAAGTTTCATTTTGTTGCACTGTGTTATTTATTTAAATAAAAAAAAAATTAAATTAATGTAGTGGATTGGGGCGTTAAAAAAATTCTAAATGGAAAAAATATATATTTGTTTGTTTTTTTTTTCTAATTTTTAGGACAAGTCAGGGGGCAATGCCTCACCCCTGTCTCCCCCTGGCTACGCCCATGTATGTGTGTGTGAATGTGAGTGTGAATGAGAAAACAGCGTGAGTGATAAAAAAAAAAGCTTGGATTAGGGGTTGCAAAATTGAAAAAAAAAAAGTTTTTTTTAATTTATTTTAACTAAATCGAAGCCAAATAAATACGTAGAAAACATTCAAAAAAAAAATAGGGTTGATTATTATTTTGATTAGGGAGGATGAAGGGTTGATTATTTAAGAAAGGCCTTGGAATATTCCAAATCACTTGTTGACATTTTTTTCCAGCTCTAAATACAGTTAGATTAGAGCAAACGGTATTTTTTTACTTTTAATAAAAAGGGAATTGTTATTTTCATCTATTTTTATTTCAAAACAAAGAGAAAGACGAATCTCTCGTCCAGTCAAGTCGAGTGCGTTGCCGAGCTGCAGGCGCTTCTATCTTTTTTGTGTTTAAAGTGAATCAAAGTGAATAATTAATATAGTGTAACCCACCCTGGCCACACCGTCAGCCAACACACCCTCTTGAGAGTCTTATTAAAGGTAATTATTATGCATTTTATCGTTGAAAAAAAAATGATAGAAACAAATAATTTGACTGCGAAAAACGATTCTTTTGAATATGAAATTAAATATTTTGTATTTCTCTAAGGGTAGAGGGAGAATATAAGCTGTTGAAAGGGGGAGGGGGAGTGTAGGTGTCATTGAAAAAAAATTAGTTTTTTATTTTTTATCTTTTTTTTTATACAATCACACAATTTTTTCGGCAACTCAGGCCATATAAGACTTTATACGATATCCGTTATTAATTAATAATATACATATTGGGGGTCCAGGCATTCTTATTTATACCATTTGGTATTCAAATGGCTTAAATAAAATCATCCGACTTCCTGGGGTCCGAACCCAAGACGTTCGGTATAGATACCAACTACACCAAGCTTGAGGGCATTTTTAAAATTTTTTATTAAGTGACCATTATTTACCATTATATTCTTTCTATTTGGCCTATATTTTTGTTAATCAAATTTCCTTAATATACTTTTACACAGGGGTGGATTATGGGTTGAAAATTAAAATAAAATAAAAATTAAAATAATTATTTATAAATGTATTCAAATTATTTTGAAAGTAAATTCGCGGTGAAGACTCGCATTTCCTTAAAGGGGGGGGGGGGTATGCAGGCATTCACCAGGAGGGTTAATGCCCCATCCCCTATAATGCACAAAGATATTAATGTTTTTTAATACTTTTACTAAAAAATAAGTGCATTCCGTTTGAGTTAAAATTTATATTCAATATTTAGCAAATAGCATAGTGGGGTAGAAACATTTTAATGTCATTCTAAAATTTCTTATTACTTGGGCGGAATTAATTTTTGAAGATTTCGAAACTCTCATAAACAGACAATAATAACACTGAAATAGTAACTTAGGAACCCATCGAATCCCTTGCAGAATTTTGTAGGGATTTTTTTCATTAGGTATAAAAGTAAGATATGATTAGTCACTTAGAATTTTACTGGGGTGAGTTACCGCATCTTTTTGTATTATAGAACTAATCTCAATTCGGATTTGAATTTTTACTTTCTCTTACCTATATGTATAAGATAATATACATATACATTGTATATAGAGAGAAGTATTGGATTCATGTCAAAAATTCGATGTCGAGATTTTGATGGATATACACGTTTTAAGGTCCCCTGAATCTAAAAAAATAGTTTTCGCAACATGGTCTGTGTCTGGGTTCGATTTTAAACATGAAGGAATTGAGCTAGGAGGTTGAAATTTTATATTTAAGTTAGGCACCCCCCTAGGGCGTGAAAATAAGATTTGAGAAAAATATTTTTCTTCAAGAATGAAAGTTAGAAAAAACGCAACAAGAATTTTTTCTTTAAAAATATATTTTAACTGCTTACGTTTCGGCTTTGGTCAAAGCCATCCTCGGATGACCACTAACAGCTCCGAGGATGGCTTTGACCAAAGCCGAAACGTAAGCTGTTAAAATATATTTAAAAAAAAAAATTCTGGTTGCGTTTTCTTCTAACTTTCATTCCTGATACAAATTTCATCAGCCATAAAATACCCTTATACCAGCGTTTTCCAAACTGTGAGGCGCGGACTAGTCTAAGGGGAGGCGCGAATATTGGCCACCTCGACCAATTTTCTAAATGATTGCTAGTTTTAATATAAATAAGAATAAATAAAAAAAATATTTTTATATAAATTTATATTTTTTAGCATTAAAAATTTTTGTTTTGTATTATTTCATAAAATGGGAGGGGGGGGGGGAGGCGTCATAAGATGAATTATTTTTAAGGGAGGCGTGGTAACATAAAGTTTGGAAACCACTGCCCTAAGTCAAGGGGGCCCTAACCACAGGGCTAAATGGGCTATAGCCCCAGGGCGCAAGCCTTTTGGGGGCGGCAATATCTATATTTTTTTGTTCTTATTAGTTATTTAGTTATTAGTCATTTATTTATTAGTTTTATAAAAATTCATTTTTGGAAAATACCGAAAATATATCTACCGCAGAACTAAGTTAAAGACAATAATCGAGTTAAAAATTGAATCTACATTTCCAAACGTAACCTCAGCACTGCGCATATTTTTAAGTATCGCCACTACAAACTGCAGTGGCGAAAGATCATTTTCAGCAATCAAAAGAATAAAAAATTACTTACGATCTTCTTTGGGACAGAGCAAACTCAATGATTTAAGTATTTTATCCATTGAGAGAGATTTCTTTGATAATTTAAATACTAGTGATATTATTGATCAGTTTGCCAGAGAAAAAGCTCGGAAAATAAATATATAAGTTAAATTTGTTTAGATTAAGGTATGCTTTTCTTCTTAAATGTTTTTTGATTTAATTAAATTTTATTTTTGTTTAGTATAAAAGTAATAAATAGATTTTTTCTAGTTCTGACACTTTTGTATAACCTTTCCGGACACCCCGCTCCCATTTGCCATTCTGTGTATTTTCTTAGGAAGAGGGGCGCGTTATTTCTAGTAGCCGACGGGCGCCGAATTTCTTAAGACGGCCCTGCCCTAAGTAAAAGACTTTTGGAACTAAGTCTGTGTCTGAACATGATATCTTAAGAACGTAAACAGCCAGATCGATGAAATTTGGTATGTTCCGATGAATATTTATTTAAATAAAAGAGATATTTAACTTAAAGTTAAAATGATACAAAGAGTGAGAAAAGGGGGTTTCAAAAACGGGGTTTCCCTTATTAAACCTCGCTGAAAGAGAAAAAAAACTAGCTAAAATTCGTATAGTGTTAAGTAATTTGAGTGTAAACCCCTACTAGAAAGGAATTCATCTTTCTAAGTGATGAGATTTATCGAAATTGAATGAAAAACTTATAAAGAAAAGAAGTTCTTGTATAATTTTCAATCTTTTTAATCCATATCTCTTTCTCTCTTTTCTCCTCTACATCAATCAATCAGATATGTCAGCCACTTGGGTTGTGAAAAACAAGAAAAAGATGAATGTATAAATAAATAGAGGATTATATAGCTACAATATATATATATTATGATTATATAGCTACATATATATATGCTATTATTATTTAATGCGACCATCAGGAGTTTTAAAAATATTAAAAAATTTCGTATAAACAAAAATATTCAAATCTCGATAAGTATTTGTATATTTGTTTAATAATTATTTCATTCATATGTATTATAACAATATCAAGGGCAGATTCAGAGATGTTTTCCGGGGGGGGGGGGGTACTCTGGTATGACTCGTCGCACAGTTCACTATTTTTTCTTAATTTCGGTAATTTAAAAGTGTACTTGTTGGCCAGAATATAATTACAAATCAAATTTTTAAGTATAAATTTTTAAAATTTTACATTAAAAACAATTTTTTCAAATCTCGGTTGGGGGAGAGGTAATTACCCCCTTTACCCCCCCCCCCCTTGTATCCGCCTTGAACAATATCGATTTTTGTTTTTGTTTTTTATGATTTGATCTCCTTCCTGTTAGAACCTTAGATCAGACATGTTCAACCCGCTGCCTAGTCGAATTACTTTCTCTTACCCATATTTGTTAAGATATAGAAAGTATTGGATTCATGCCAACAATTCGATAACGAGATTTTGATGGAAATACATGTTTTGAGGTCCCCTGAGTCCAAAAAAGTGGTTCCCGCAAAATGGTCTGTCTGTGTGTGTCTGTCCGTCTGTCTGTCTGTGGGTCTATGTTCAATTTAAAGCATGAAGGAATTAAGACATGCGGTTGAAATTTTATATTTCAGTTAAACGCGCCCCTGAGGCATGGAAATAAGCTTTTAAACAAAATCGGCCACAAAGTACTATTACTTTATTGATGTACTTTTTCAGTTTTTCAAAATTCACTCTAACGATTTTGATTAAAATTCAAAAATTAATTATTTTTTAGATGTTCTTTAAAATGTGTATTCTCATTTTGCCTTCAAAAGTGTTTGATTGACACTTTACTCTTGTTCTTTATAGGAAAGAGGAGAAATGGCTGCCATGGTAACAAAATATAAATATTTTTCCTTGTTTATGAATAGAATTCAAATGTACCCTACTGGCGGAACTAAATATCGACACAAAAAATATGGTGTGACAATTTTTTTTTTTTTAATTTAAGGTCTTTTTCGGCATCGGAGGCCATTTAGACCCCCGGCTCTAATTAATTCAATTCAATTTATTTTTATCGCATGAGACGGGGTGCGAACCCCTGGCCCTTAGCAGAAGTGGCAAGAACTTTACCACTCGCTATGGCCCTAGCGCATTTAGGCACCTTACGTGTTTATTTAAATTAATTGATAGACAATAAACAAATTAATAAAAAAAATGAACATGTATAAAGGTATTTCAATCAAGTCAGAAAGATTGGAAAATCAATTACGTTAAAATTTTACAAATATACGAGATAACAAATATTTAAAAAAGAGGATTATTTACATAACATAAAATATTTATTAATTTCAAGCTAAATGTATATTTTTGATCCTGCGGAATTCTGTGGAGAGAGAGATCGTTTTCGCAATATAATCAGAAATGAATTGATTCTCTCTCTCTCTCTTCTATTCTGTGATGTAATTGAAATCAAACAAAGAAGTCAAGGTGTGAAATTTTGTACACAATCTGACGGTAAACAGAACACAAGTCAGACATATTGTGTTACATGCATGTTGAAATTAACACGCGCCTGGGTGTATTATAGAGCTGAGATATATGGCACCTCTCTCTGTGTGTGTCTAATATACAAATGTACAAATAATTAACAAACAACAGAGTATGCTCTAAGAAATTTATCCTTTCTGATTGTCAGCCAACTTAGAATCACCTCAATGAGAATGAGAATTTATGACACTCAACTAACATGGGCGTTTCTGTTGAGATTTTTTGGTGGGTGGATTTGTTTATTTTATTTCTCTCAAGGAATCATTTGCTTTAAGGGAGAGTAGGAGCGGAGCTGTTACGCATGTTTCTGCCGATAAGATGGCGTTATGTGTCTTAAAAAGTATGCAAAAAAAAACTTATTACGAAAATTTGCCAAGAGATGTCAGTATGTTAGCTAATAATCTAATGTATTTGGTTGATTTTCATTGATTTTTTAACAATGAATACTTTTTTTTTTTTTTTTAAACATTCACACTTTTTTCTCATTCACACTCAGATTCACACTGTCTTTTCGGCAACTCAGGCCATATAAGACATTTACGATAACCGTTATTGATTTAATATACATATATGGAGTCCAGGCATTCTTATTTAAGCCATTTGGTATCCAATTGGCTTAAATAAAATCATCGGACTGCCTGGGGTCCGAACCCGCGACGTTTGGTATACGAGGTTAGCACGCTAACCTCTACACCAAGCCCCGAGGGCTTTATAAATGTTATTATATATTATACATCATTTATAAAAGCATAAAAATATATAAATATAGGCCAGATATAGGCTAATAGTGGATCTGATAATACCGGCTGTTAGACTAGCGTGCCATCTTTTGCAAGAGTACTGAACTATTTGACAGTTAATTTTTAAATAAATCATCTAAGCTTACTTTAAATTTTTCTTAATTAATATTTGATTAATAATTTGCTTAGGGGCCCAATAATAAATTCATTTTTAAATTTAAAAAAAAATGTAAATTATTGTAACAGTTTTTTTTTTTCTGTATTTGCTTGAAAACAAAATAATTAATTTTCATAATTTTTTAATAAGTCATTAAAAAATATTATAACTTTCTGTTACAATAATAATAACAAATAATAATAATATCTTATGAATTTAATTCATTTAAAAAAAAACAGCATTGAAAAATTTCTTAAAATAGACATTTTTTTTTTTTAAGTACGTTTAGACACCGCTCCTACTCACCCTTAATTATCGAACATCCCTTGTAATTATCACTAAAAGTGAGTTATGTGATATTCCAGTGTTTTAAATCTTAATTTAATCAAAAGAAAGTATAGATAAATTAGTAAATTGTATAATTTATGTTTTAAAGACAAATTTATGCATAGACTAAAAATATTAACGTAAAATATATACTCAAAATATTATTGTTATTATTATGACATGGTGGTTGTCTTTCGCGAAATAAAATAGATGCATTTTAGCGAGATGTCAACAGGCGCTAATGAGACATGATGAGATCCGGTTTCCTGCTGTTATTTATCGGTCTTTTATTTAAATGGAAAACAAGAGAGAGATCCATCACTCGGGATGATGCACTCTCTCTCTCTCTCCTCACTCGGTCCATTTGTGAGCCTGAAACAACAACAAAAGTGTTCTTTATGGGGGACACACCTGAACAACTCCCCTCGATTAACTTCTCTGCCATAAATTGGATATAAAATTTTATCTTATTTGTTTTATCTATTAAATTTTTCGTGATTTATTTATTATTCAAAAAATAAATATCGTATTTTTGTTTGAGTTTTTATATAAAAATCTGGTGTGACTGGCGCACAGCACACAACTTTCTCTTACCTTCGGTAATCGAAAGTTGTGTACTGTGCTTGTCACACCAGATTTTTTGTGTCGACATATATTTAGTTTCCGACAGTAGGGTACAATTGAATTCAAGATGTAAAATTTATAAGTATGGGAAAATATTTATATTTTGATACCATGGCAACCATTTATCCTATCTTTTCTATGGAGTACAAGAGTAAAGTGGTCTTCAGAAGATTTCAATCACAAAATGAGAATATACATTTTATAGAGAATCTAAAAAATAATTGATTTTTGAATTTAAAAAAAAATCGATGGAGCAAATTTTGAGAAAATCGAAAAAAACTGAAAAAATGAATCAGTAAAGTGCTACTTTTTGGTCGATTTTGTTCAAAAGCTTCGTGTCACGTCCCATGGGGGTGCCTAACTTAAATATAAAATTTCAACTTCCTAGCTCTTTTCGTTCTTGAGATATTTTGTTCACAGACACACACACACACACACACACACACACACACACAGACACACATGTCGCGAAAACCACTTTTTTGGATTCAGGGGACCTCAAAACGTGAAGATCCATCAAAATCTCGACATCGAATTTTTGACATGAATCCAATACTTTCTCTCTATATATATATTACATATATACATAGGTAAGAGAAAGTAAAAATATAAAAGTCAGGTGTGGAAAATCTCCGACAGTAAAAATATAAAAGTCAGGTGTGGAAAATCTCCGACATTCTAAGATCTTGCGCCTAATTTACCTCAGAAAGAAAATTTAAAAAAAAAAAAATCAGGACCCCTCAAGATATTTGGGATCCAAATAATCAAATTTTTACTGTTCAGTGAATTGGTACTCTTTCATATAGCTTAACAACTTGATTTTAAAGTGAAACTTTTATTTGATCCTCTCAAATTTTTTCGCTCTCCTATCAGCATGTCGCGTTACAGGCCGTGACGCTACAAGCCATGACGTCACAAGCTGGGACGACAAAAAAAAAAAAAAAAAAATAGGAAAATTGAAATTTAATATATATGACGAATTATAAAAAAATAATTGTGAGCTTTAATTATTCAATTTTTTTTTTTTTTTTATAAAAAAAAAAAAAAAAAAATTTTCCATTTTTTAAATTGATAATATTATTACTTTCTCTTATTTTTAAAATAATTGAAAATGATTCAATTCTTCAATTACTAAAAAAATATTGTTCTCAGTTTTTAACATGCGTCTATTGATTTCCCATTATCAATCCTCATTTTGGAATTATTAAGTTAAGATTAAAAACGCGATTTTAATTGAATAATTTTCTGAAAATTTTCAGTTAAACGCCTACGATCGGAAAAAAGTTTCACTTGCATCGTGGTTTCATAAAACCACACAATGATTTTTTTATTAAAAAATCATTTTTTTTTTAAGTGAAACTTATTTTTTATAAAGTGAAACTTATTTTTTATAAAGTGGGTCTTGAAAAATTTTAACCCTCATACCGCGTTCAAAAAAGTTTGGGAAACGCTGATATATTGAAATATTAACCTTGAGTTTTTCATTTTATTTACCTTATTAAATCATAATGTTTCAACTAGAGCCAACGGTTATACCCTACCAGTTTAAATTTAATTATATTTTTATAAGTATTTTTTCGGAGGGTATATATAATAGGGTTACAGAAATAGGGGTAGAAAGAATGAAAGTCACAACCGAAATGATCTATAGCTCCTGATACGTAAAAATAATTCTAAACTCTAAATAAACTTAAACAAGGAAATGTAACAATTTTTATGATTATTGGAGTCTTAATTTTTTAGCTTTACAATAAAAAAAGAAAACGTCTATTAAAAACGAAAGGGGAAAAAAAAAAAAAAAAAAAAAAAATTTAAAAACCAAAAAAAATCTTAGTAACCTAGAAAGGTGCTTATAAATTTTATTTTATTTCATTTCAAATTGTTAAAACAAAACAAAAAAAAAGAAAATAAACGTTGTTTAACACAAATTGAATTTCCTGCTAAACTATAACTCGAAAACAATTTTCATTTTTCCTCTTTAATTTTTAATTTGATAATTTCACACCGAAACAACAACAACAACAAACAAGCAAATTGTTTTTTTTTTTATATAATTTAATATTTATAATAAAGTGAAGTGAGTGGAAAATTAAAAACGAATTAATTATTAGGGAGTTGGATTTTGTATATATAAATATGGATCGTTTGTTTAAAGGGGAAAAAAGAGGGAGAGAGGTATCTATGGGTAGCCTGAGAGATTTTCAACCTGCTTTATGAACGCCTAC
>JAKCPI010004339.1:0-48595 GCA_023213315.1 Euborellia annulipes | reverse complement strand
ATATTTCTAGTCAGGGAGCAATTCCTGTTGTTGACACTTTTTTACAAATGGCGGATATGGGTGTTGTTATTTGCCTGTTATTTGATGATTGAATGTTAGGGCTGGACGGTAAACCGGTAAAAATTTTTTACCGAAAACGCGGTAACGAACCTCTAATTCGGTAAAAACCGGTTTTTTTTTCGAAAGTCGGTAAAAACCGATTTTTTCGGACGGGAAAAAATTTTGGTTCCGCGAAAAAAATGTTCCGCGGCGGCAAACTCCGGTTCCGCGGGCGGCAAAAAATTGGCGTCTCTAAAAAAAAGGTAAAATATTTTTTCTGACGGGGAAAAATTTTTGGTTCCGCGGAAAAAAAATGTTACGCGGGCGGCAAATTCCGGTTCCACGGGCGGCAAAAAATTGGCGTCTCTAAAAAAAAAGGTAAAATATTTTTTCGGACGGGAAAAAATTAAATTTTGGTTCCGCGAAAAAAAATGTTCCGCGGCGACAAACTTTGGTTCCGCGGGCGGTAAAAAATTTTTACCGACTTTCGAGATAAACCGGTTTTTACCGACTTTCGAGGAAAACCGGTTTTTTTTTCATTATCGAGGTCGGTAATGAAAATCCATTACCGTCCAGCCCTAAGTTATAGGAAGACTTTTTAAATTTTATAGTTAAATTTTTTCATAATCCAGAAAAACAAATATTCAAAAAAAAAAGGTACAGTTCCATTCAAAATAAACATTTGAAAGCTGAGTCAAAAAAGAGAGATTTTAAAAGAGAGAGACTTTTACAAGAAAATGTAATTGAAAAAATTTGATTGTCAGGACTTACCAAGTACAGAGAGACTCGAAGTGCGTTGAAATGGGGTGCTCAAACGACAAGGTCAGTGATGAAGGGAGAAGCCGACCTCTAGCGTTTCTCACCCCTGTAAAAAATAAAAATTATTATTATGTGTTTGGGTGTAGACAGAGAGTGTTTACAAAAAAAAAAAAATCATTGTGTGGTTTTATGAAACCACGATACAAGTGAAACTTTTTTTTCGTATCGTAGGCGCTTAACTGAAAATTTTCGGAAAATTATTCAATTAAGGGTATTAAAATCGCGTTTTTAATCTTAACTTAATAATTGAAAAATGGGAAATCAATAGAGGCATATTAAAAACTGTGAACAATATTTATTTAGTAACTAGACGTGCTGCCCGCCTGCGGCGGACCCTCGCCTTTTCGTAATTATGGGAAACTGGCTGGCGTCTACGCCCGGGGCTACGCCCCCTGGACCTCCGCCAGCTGGCTCGGGCAGACAGACAGACGGACACACCGCTATTTTAGGCCTATATATAGATTGAAGATTTGAATCATTTTTTTTTTTTTTTATGTCTTTTTCAGCATCTAAGGCCATTTAGACCCCATCCCTATTTATTTCAAATGATTTGTAGTCAAATCGAATGAAATAAATATTTCACGCTTGGGACGGGAAGCGAACCCGGACTCCGGTACGAGAAGCTAATGTCTACTGACTGAGCCACGACTCCCGGGCTTGAATCATTTTAAATTATTTTAAAAATTATATTTTACTTCAATTTAAAAATTGAATTATTAAATCTCACAATTATTTTTTTCGTTTTATATATTAAATTTCAAATTTCTTATTTTTGTCGTCCTGGAATGTGACGTCATGACTTGTAGCGTCACGGCCCTTGACGTCACGGCTTGTAACACGACATGACATGCTGATAAAAGAGCCAAAAAATTTGAGAGGATATAATAAAAGTTTCACTTTAAAAAAAAAAATAATATTAATAAACGATTTTTTTACCCTAATTTTTAAGGAAAAATATTAATAAAATTAACACCCTATTATACCCTCTGGTTTCAAGTTTTAAGACAAAGGATAATTTTATAAATATGTTTTAAGAAAGAAAATATAAAACTAAAATGTTAACCGTTTCTTCAAGTGAAATATGCAAATTATAAATACCTTTTAATTGTGTGTGTGGCGTTTTATTCTCACTCACTAGAATCGCACTGGAGAAGAGGCACTTTGCAGAGAGACGAGTTCAATCGACTGGCCCCTTGGCCTCCTTGACGCAGATGCATTTGCTCTTTTCTGAAACAAAGAAATATTTATTTTTTTAATCGTCTTCAATCATCATATTTTAAATATTCAATAAAGATTATTTGATTAAATAATTGTTTTATTTTCCCGTAATCCTTTCCTTTCCCATGTTTATATTAGTATGTTTATCGGATATTTAGCTTAGCTTCAAATTGGGAATTAACACAATTTTAATTAGAATTTTTACCTCAATTTATTCAGATAATGGATTAGAAAATAATTTTTTTTTAATTAAGTACTTGATTTGTTTCTAATTTGAAAGGTATAATAATTCTTTTTTGTTCAATTTTCTTAAGGGTTTGTTTCTTTTTGATAATTTGTAAAATTGATTGAACAATATCTTTTCTTTTTTTTAACAAATCTTTCTATTATAATAGATATTATAAATTTTGCCCTTGATCGGGTGTCGTTTATAATAAATATTATGCAGTTAGCTCCAGGATTGGATGCTATTTATGATAGATGCTTTTCTGCTGGCTCCAGGATGGGTACCAGTTAGGATGAATTTTCGTTTCCCGTTGCCAAATTGTCGTTGAAGATGGTTGATGGTGGGGGAAGGGTTCACACGCACACACACCAAATGAGAACACGAAATTTTTGGATTAACAATTATTAATTAACACGTAATTGGTTTAATTCTTCTTTAAAATGATACAGTAATAATATGAATAACGATAAAAATGTATAACAGGTAACAAGTTGAAGAACGTAAAAAATATTTTAATTAGAGAAAAAAACTGGGTCATTAATTAACCAGAAAAAAAATATGAATACATAAGGGTTATGTAATAAAAAAAATATAATAATATTGACAAGGGCTGTCGTATTAATTTTGCAGGACGCAAAAATATTGTGAATAACCAATATGACTTTACAAGGCGAGAGTCACAAAGCAATTGAATTGTGCTCGTGTCGTTCGCATGAGGCGACGGAAATTTTATACAAAAGTCGTTAAAAATACGTTAGAAAAATTTTAGAGAAAATAAACGGATTTTCTACTTGAGTAAAATAAATGAATTGACTTAAATAAAAAATAAAATTGGGAATTTAGAATTGGAAATAAAATTAAATTAAAATAATTAATTTGCCGGTTACACTATTTAAAAAAAAAAAATGAGTGATTTTTATGGAAAATTTTTTAGAAAAGAACAGATGAGTATATATTCAAGTAATTTGCCCCCTCCATCCCTCTCGACATATTTAATTATTAATTGATAAGGGATGAAGAATGGAGATGTTTTTTTTAGAAAAATTAAGATATTTTGAAATAGTTTGTTCTTTAAATTAAATGATAAAGAATTTTATATAATTTATTTGATTCAATGGCTATTTTAACCCACCACCTCCAAAAAAAAAAAAAAAAAAAAAAAAAAAACCACCCCTATTACTACATTACATTACCGATCGAAGAGAAGAAAATTTTTTTATTAGATCAAAAAGTAATAGTTAAAAAAAAATTAGCGTAAAAACAAATTAATATACAATACTATCTATATATTTCACATATAGGGTAAGAGAAAGTAAAATTATAATTAGACGGGGCGAGTGGAGAAAAGAATGCATTCAGACAGGGAAGAAAAAATTCCACCTCTAAAAAACACACTTATTACTATAACACTGACGAAGTATTTCTATTTTCAATTATTTACTAAGGGGTGATTTACACCCTTTACCACCCTCCACCTGGGGTACACGACTTCATCATAGCGTTGTATTTAAAAATTGGATAATTTTATAAGTATATTTTAAAAGAGAGAGAAAAAAATTGAAAATAGAAATTAAATTCGTTATGCAAATGAGGTATGAAAAGATTCATTACCGTAATAAAAAGATGACCAGACGGGGAGTAACGAGTTCGGGGGATGAACTTGATTTGCACACACAATATAAAAGACACGAGAGAGGATCCCAAACGACTGACTCATGTCTCGACTCAAATACATCTAAAAGAGCCTGACAGGTAGGCAACAAGCAAGCAGGCAGGCATCGATCGATAGAGAAATCGCATTGCTCTCTAAGCGCCCAATAATAGATCAAATAAATTCTCTATTTATAAAAAGTTTTCAATCACTTGCAAACTAACGGGGTTTTATTCCGTTTGGAATAAATTCGAAATTGAAATAACTATTAAAAGACTCTTATTTACCCATCCTTAAAACTCACCCCTAAATAAATAAAATACTTTCAAGTGTTGTTTTTTGTATTTATTTATTTATTAGGGATAAATTTGGAGTGAAATAATTTTTAAAAGATTCAATTTATTTACCCACCCCTATTATCAATAAATAAAAATTTTTTAAGCGTTATTTTGTGAATTTTTTGTATAATTTCTATAGCCTACTGTTGAATGAATTTGTAAAATTGATTGTATAACAATATTTATTGATTATTTGTTTATTTTTAAAAAGAAAATCGAATGATTTTAATGGAAATTTTTTATAGAAAAGAACTAGATGAAAATAATTTCTCCTCTACATCTCCCGCGGCATAATCAATAATTAATTGACAAGGGATGAAGAATTGAGAGGTTTTTGAAATAATTAAGAAAATTTTAAATTCTTCTCTCTGCTTTATCATACAATAGAAATCTTCAAATTAATTGATGATTCTATTTGGGATAATTGATTTGATTCAAAGGCTAATTTAACCCACCCCCGCCAGAACCACCCTTATTTCGACATTAAATAACCAACCAAAGAGAAAAAAACATTTTTTTTAGATTAGACAAAAAGGAATTATTATATCTCACCCATTAGAAACAAATCAAGTTGGTAGTTAAAATGAAAATTATTTTGGTATAATTTTAAAAAATAGTTAAATTGAATATTAAAGAATTATAACATGTCGTCACGAATAATAATAAATAAATATGAACTAGAATGATGAAGGAAGAGAGGATGTCAGCCAAAAAAGGAGCCTCTATCGAATAAAAATCTCCAATCAGAAAACGTTTCGGGTTTAATTAGATAAAACCATCATCAGTTCTTTAGAGCTGAAATGAGCATAAAATAATAATTGTAATACAACAACATAAAATATTTTTTTTATATATAAAAAAATTGTTTATAACTTTGTTTGTAATTTGAGAATATATTATGAATTAATTTATAAAATTGTCAATTGCAAATAAATAATATGTTTTCAAATAGGTCAAATGCACGCTTTTGCGAGATTTCGTTTTTATTAAGATGTATTATGGGTCAATGTACTGAGGGTTCATTGCTTCCCCAGTATTTATCATATAATAACTGTATTTGATAATTAAATTTTATATACATTTGAGACTTGGCCGTGTTGACTAATGAGCATCATACAACTAATATGCAAATTTTGTATTTTTTATATAATTTTGTATATGTTTATATATAACAACTCTATCTGCATCTCAATGGTGTGCATCTTGAGATTGCCAATAATGTAAGATCTGATGTTTTTTATAATTTAAAAAAAAAAATATTTTATGTTGTTGTATTACAATTATTATTTATGCTCATTTCAGCTCTAAAGAACTGATGATGGTTTTATCTAATTAAACCCGAAACGTTTTCTGATTGGAGATTTTTATTCGATAGAGGCTCCTTTTTTGGCTGACATCCTCTCTTCCTTCATCATTCTAATTGCTGAACAGCCACTTCTATTATCAACAATAAATATGAACGATTGTTCTCGGCGCTAGGGGGTAATTAAAGATTTATGAATAGAAAGAATTTAATCCTTGCCACCCCATTCAATTCTATAGACCTAATATAGAAAGGGGATAATTTTTTAAATTATTATTTGAAATATTATTCTATGTTAGAATATTCTCATTCAGAATTGATTTTGTAAGAAGAAATTTTTGAATTTTATATTTTTTCATAATCAAGCAAGTTCACCCTTTGTTATTAAAACAATTTGGCAAAAATAATGAAAAAAATTCGAATCTTTCTCAAAAAGGAATCTGTTGGTAGCACAATCAAAGGGGGGGGGGGGAGAAAGAGAGAGGGACTTGTATAGAAATGATAATCAAATATAAAGCGTCCCAGACAGCCTGGAATATTGCAGTAATATTGCAGCAATTTTGCCAACCTTGCATAATATTGACAATATTGGAGCAACATTGCGGCAATTCCGCTGCGCAATATCGAAGTGAGGACATTGCAGCAATATTGTTGTGGCAATATATAATAATAATAATATTGCTGCAATATTCACAATACCCATGTAATATTGCCGGAATATTCCCGTAATATTGCTGCAATACTTGCAATATTTCTGCAATATTGCCACACAATTCCATTCTGTATTGCCATAATATTCCTGCAAGTTACAAAGAGGCGGACAGGAATATTGCAACAATGTTGCTGCATTGTTCCTGCAATATTCCCGGCAAGGTTAAATATTGCAATGTAAGCTTACTGCAATATTACTGCGAGATTCCAGGCTGTCTGGAGTGGGAGAATTTTTATAGGTCTATCAGAGATTTTAAAAGTGAAAGCCCTTTCCTTTCCTAGGAAATGATGAGATAAATTGAAAACATTTGATTGTCAGGACTCACCGAGTGCAGAGAGAGACCCTCGGAGAGCGCTTAGATGGATGCTCGAGCGACAAGGTCGATGCTTATAAATCAAGGAGTATACGTGTTGAGATTTCGCTTCTTTTTGATGCTCCCTCATTTGCATGTTGATTTGTTTTAGCGACTTCAACTCGTTGCCATGAGACACATGAAGAGATGCTGAAACAAAAGAAAATATAATTAATTAATTATATCTTAATTAAATATCCATTTATTTTCAAATTTAAATACTGTTTCTTAAGTTTATATATTATCATCATTTATGACAATTTATATTGAAATGATTTAAAAAGATTTTATTTTAACCCACATTTCCTTTCCTAATTACTTGAAGAAATATTATAAATACAGGATTGCAGACAGACTTGACAGGCCCCGGGGCATTTAATAATACCCCCCCCCCCCTCCCGCCCTTAGTTTTTTTAGTATGTAAAAGGCAATTGCAGTGGCGTACCGAGGGGGGCGAGGGGGGCGGTCCGCCCCAGGCCCCGAGCCGGCATATTTAATGAAAATTTCCCTTTGAAAGGCCCCGGGGCCCTCAGGGCTCAAGTAAAAACAAAATTTAATGAAAATTTCTCTTTGAGAGGCCCCGGGGCCCTCAGGGCTCAAGTAAAAATGGGAAAATTTAGATAAAAAAAAAGAAAATTTAATGAAAATTTCCCTTTGAGAGGCCCCGTGGCCCTCAGGGCTCAAGTAAAAATGGGAAAATTTAGATAAAAAAAGAAAATTTAATGAAAATTTCTCTTTGAGAGGCCCCAGGGCCTTTGGGGCTCAAGTAAAAACAAAATTTAATGAAAATTTCTCTTTGAGAGGCCCCGGGGCCCTCAGGGCTCAAGTAAAAACAAAATTTAATGAAAATTTCTCGTTGAGAGGCCCCGGGGCCCTCAGGGCTCAAGTAAAAATGGGAAAATTTAGATAAAAAAAACAAAATTTAATGAAAATTTCTCTTTGAGAGGCCCCGGGGCCCTCAGGGCTCAAGTAAAAACAAAATTTAATGAAAATTTCTCTTTGAGAGGCCCCGGGGCCCTCAGGGCTCAAGTAAAAACAAAATTTAATGAAAATTTCTCGTTGAGAGGCCCCGGGGCCCTCAGGGCTCAAGTAAAAACAAAATTTAATGAAAATTTCTCTTTGAGAGACCCCGGGGCCCTCAGGGCTCAAGTAAAAATGGGAAAATTTAGATAAAAAAATTAGGTGTTGGCTGTGTCTTCTACACAGCCGGTGGCTTTTTAACGTGACAACGTCTTTTACTTGAATTTTTCACGAATGTGTTTATTAGCTTTTGTGGTTTGAAATATTATTATTAGGAGAATTTTCTTTCTCTAACCTGAGTTATATTGAAATATAAAGAGAGAAAGTATTGTTTTTTTTTTACTAGTACTTTGTTCCCATTAATAAACATGTTCAAACATTTTCATTGTAACAATATATGACAGGTGTGGCCAAACTTTTATCCATTAAGGGCGAATTATGCTAAAAAATTGAGATTTTTTTGAAAAAAAAAAAAAAAAAAACAACTAATTTTCGAGTTAATTACTGGGGATTTTTTTATTTATTCTCTTAGAGGTTATCTTTCTGCACCAAATGACATCCCATTTAGTCAGATCTGATTAGCCGTTCGGAATCTACAGGGGTTTAAAATTTCGAAAAACGAAATCCCGCCGAGTGCTCTCATGCGGTAAAATGACGTCATATCAAAAAAATGAAAAAAATTACCTCTGGGCATTGGACCACTCTTTCTAAAACTATATTTAGATTCAATGTAGCTTTTATGGCCAAGTAGCTAGGCGTTACATAAATAGGGCTATTTTTCGATATTTTTTTGCCTAAAAAATGAGGTTTTTCGAGAAAAAAACTAATTTTCGAGTTAATTACTCGGGATTTTTTTATTTATTCTATTAGAGGTTATCTTTCTGCACCAAATGACATCTCATTTAGTCTGATCTGATTAGCCGTTCAGAATCTACAGGGGTTTAAACTTTCAAAATAGAATTTACCGCAGCGCGGTAAAATAAAACGATAGGAAAAAAAATAAATGGTGAAATCTTTAGCTGAAAACTCATTCTTTCTAACCGTATATTCCCCATAATTATACCTCTTAAGACAGAGGAGTTATTCGAGCCGATAAACTTTTTCGTGCATGCCCCCTCTAACCTGCCTCTATAGACACACGATTTGTAAGACGTTGTCACGTCAAAAACAAAATTTAATGAAAATTTCTCTTTGAGAGGCCCCGGGGCCCTCAGGGCTCAAGTAAAAACAAAATTTAATGAAAATTTCTCTTTGAGAGGCCCCGGGGCCCTTGGGGTTCAGGGATATACGGTATTTTAAAAATAAAACGATAGGAAAAAAATAAATGGTGAAATCTTTAGCTGAAAACTCATTCTTTCTAACCGTATATTCCCCATAATTATACCTCTTAAGACAGAGGAGTTATTCGAGCCGATAAACTTTTTTCGTGCATGCCCCTCTAACCTGCCTCTATAGACACATGATTTGTAAGACGTTGTCACGTCAAAAACAAAATTTAATGAAAATTTCTCTTTGAGAGGCCCCGGGGCCCTCAGGGCTCAAGTAAAAACAAAATTTAATGAAAATTTCTCTTTGAGAGGCCCCGGGGCCCTTGGGGTTCAGGGATATACGGTATTTTAAAAATAAAACGATAGGAAAAAAATAAATGGTGAAATCTTTAGCTGAAAACTCATTCTTTCTAACCGTATATTCCCCATAATTATACCTCTTAAGACAGAGGAGTTATTCGAGCCGATAAACTTTTTCGTGCATGCCCCTCTAACCTGCCTCTATAGACACATGATTTGTAAGACGTTGTCACGTCAAAAACAAAATTTAATGAAAATTTCTCTTTGAGAGGCCCCGGGGCCCTCAGGGCTCAAGTAAAAACAAAATTTAATGAAAATTTCTCTTTGAGAGGCCCCGGGGCCCTTGGGGTTCAGGGATATACGGTATTTTAAAAATATTTTTGTGTATGGAGGAGAAGGATATTTAAAGATGAGCACCCCCCCCCAAAAAAAAAAAAAATTCAATATAAGGCCCCCTCATCTAGTGCCGCCCCAGGCCCCCAACTGCCTCGGTACGCCTCTGGGCAATTGTGACCTCCATTTCCTAAACATAGGGTTACCATAATTTATTCAGGCCGGGGAGACGAGTCCCGAAGGGGGTCTGGGAGTATGGAAAATTTTTTTGAAAATTAGACACTTAAATCTGCGTTTTTAGCTATCCTGAGACATGAAAAATATTATCAAACTAGCTTTGAGCTTAAAGAGCCTGGGCGCCTCAGGAAAAAAAAATTTCCAAATTATTTTTTTTTAATTGAAATTTCAAGATTTGAGCTTAAAGGGTCCGGACCCCTAAACTGCAAAGCACAAGTAATAAATTTCAATTATTCATCATTAGCTCAACTTGTAATTAATAATACATTATAATATAAATATTAGGCCTATATATTTTTTAAAATTTAATGGAATGGGACCTTCTCAAGAAAGTTAATTATTTTATCTAAAAAAATTTTCAAAAATTGATCCAAATATAATTTTTTAAATTGCGAGTCCCTGATTTAATTAAACATTTTCTAATTGACAAATGATTTATTTATAAATAATTTTCTTGAAAAAGCCCCAGGTGCAAAGAAAGGTAAAAATAAGTGACCTAAGGGTGTATCCGGGGGAAGGGCGAACAAGTTCCAAAAAAATCTAAGAAAATGTCTACTCTTAAAATAAGTAAAATAAATTCCTGAGTTCATAGAGCCACCCTGAATAAAATGAACATTTCTTATTATTATTTGAGATTGCAGTGGAGAGAGAGTTTTTAGATTAAAAAATTAAACACTTACAAAGTCGAACGTTTTCAGAAAAAGACGATATCACAGTTGAGATATTCTTGTTTTATCGGCCTGTTTCTTTTGATAATGCACTCCATATGAACCTTCCAGCGAATAATCTCTTGATTATCGGGAGATTTTCACTCTTCCTCTTCATTATCAGCCGCTGAGTTGTCCCTTCTTTTAGTCTGAAAAAATATAAAAAAAGGAATATATTTAAAAATGCATTTTTTAGAATTATTAATATTGAATAAATTAATGAAATTGCGGTGTAGGTTTCAAGTGAATCATTTTGAACTAAGGTGGTGTTTATGTGAGTGTTAGTTAAGTGTGGATGGGGTGTTGGCAGACGGGTAGGTCCGGACTCCGATGAGAGTGGGAGGAGCTCTCACTGAAGTTCAGGGGCCGTTGGAATAACGAGGGACCCCCCTGGACTTCAGTTGCCAATTTAGAATGGCTGCCCTCGGAGTCAGGAATAATTTTTGTTAATAAAAAAACAAAAGTTTGATCACGGAGGACAGTGTGTTTATTCATTTATATAATCTTCCTTATTCAGATTTTACATAGTACTTATTATTCATATTTCACATAGTTCATATAATTCATTTACAATTTTTTCTCGCCAACTATATATTTGTTGGCCTCAAATTTCACTCTCTTTTAACACCTTAACTTTAAATGTCAGTCAAAAATTTATCTTAAACTTTTCAACTCACCCTTGACGGATTCCCTTACACAGGCGAAATTCTCCCAAGGGTTAGTGTCTCATTTTCGATCTTCATTTTCACTAACGTCTTTTGCCTTGTGGACACTACAGAGTTTCACGAGGGTAATTCAATTAATTAATGAATCGGCTATCCAGGGTTTGTGTCTTAATTTTAATGCTAAATTATATATATATATATATTCCTGTCAACGAACGAAATAATTAAAAGGTATTCTAACATAAGAATTCGCAACTAAATAAGTTATTTTCCGAGTTTTTTCTTTAAAAAAAGTATTTGCAAACTCTAATGATCTAATTATAATTTGAAAAATTTTTATTTTTTAAGATATTATTTAAGTTGACTGGGACTCGAGTCAAAGACGTTGAGAAACTCTATTTTGTTTGGAATAAAGTGAAAATTAAAAACGTTGATTTACCCCTTTTATGTAGCTGCATTTCCGTATGATTTATCCATCCCTCGTGATGCCGAATTCCTTATCAGGAGATCCTGGAACAAAGATTTTCATTATTTGTCATTTCTATTAAAATATTAAATATATTGGCTGTATCATTTCTTACATAAACTACTGTATATCTATCTAATTTTGATATCAAATAAATATTTTTTTAAGTGAATTTTTATTTAACCTAATATCCTAAAATTTCTTTATTTATTTACTACTATATATATATTTTTCTCAGACGTGTTAATCCATGCTATTGGCTAGCGGTCAGAGAAAACAAATATTAATATTATATAATACTAAGTAAAAACTATTCCAGCTCTATTGGGCTTTAAAAGTTTTAGATAAGAATAATTCATCTCTTGGTTTTGCTTGATTAAAAAAAATAAATATTTTTTTCAAATATTTAAATAAAAACATTGAAATTAAAATAAAACTATGCCATCAGAACCAGACGTCATAGCCATCGATATCCGGGAGCAAAATTGATTTGAAAATTAAAGAATGATTCTGATAACATTTTTTTTATTTAAATAAATTATGTTTTTTTTACCAAAGGGACATTTCCTTAGCTAATTTAAATTATATTATTATTAATCCTCCTCCCCAACTATTCTGACTTTCCACGATGTTGCCTTCCCACCAACCTCTACATCGAGCATTCAATTTATAAACACAAACCCCGGCCAAATTCCCTAATAAATTTAATTTAAAAAAGATAATGTTGAATTGAGAATTAAAAAATTTTCTAGTTTTTCAAATCACGAATTGATTTTAATAAAAGAAAATAAATGAAATTTTATTATTAGAGTCCTAAACTGAATAGATAAAATACTAAAATATATAAATAGTTTTATACCGTTCAACGAAATTTTCCTTCTATCTTAAAAAATTATTAATTAAAACGAAAGAAGATCCTAAGTCAAATGCCATAAAGTTATATAATATATATGAAAGTAAGTGTAAAGGAAGGCCGAATTATAATCAGATGATAAAAAAAACAAATTATATGCTTATGTCGGCCCGGATTATTTTAATTTCACCTTGTCAGCTGGAACTAAACGTCATCCATCTTCAAGACAAGGTTTGTTAAAATTTTCACTGGCTGCCTGCTTCAGTTGTTAAGGTGGGTAGAATATTAGCAGAGCCTTTCCTTTTGCTGAGCTCCCATCAGAGTAAAATATATATATATAGGCCTATAATTGATGTTAGATGTTATATCATTCAAAGCTCGAAGAAAAGTAGCAAACGACAAGTTCTTTGGTTCAAATCACACCTAAAATTAAAAATAAAAACAACATTTAATAAAGATCTTTATTTGAAAAAATATAAAATGCCTTAAAATAATGATTAAATTTTTTCATTCCTCCCTTTACTCTTGGACTATCTAGCTAATTATTTAAGACAAATTGTAGATATAGGAAAAATAACATAATAGAAAATAATAAACTCACCAAATAGGAATGCCAGATGACAAGAAGTTTATCTGGAATAATAAATCGAAGTATCTTGGACGAAATTCTGAAAATAAAAAAAATATATATACATGAGAAAATATATTATAAAATAGTAAAACATAAATTTCAATTTATTAACGCTTACCTTATTTAATTTCTTTGAAAGCTTAAGTCCCTTCTATCATCTATTTTTGAAAACGAATATAATTCCATTTCTATTTCGTTTCATAAGTGAGACGTCAGAAAAATCAAAGGAATGGAATTAAATGGAAATTATATATATATGATGATTGATGGATCAAAGCTCGAAGCAAAGCAGCTGACAACAAGTTATTTTGTGTAAATCACACCTAAAATTAAAAATAAAATTAGCATTTAATAAAGATTTGCATTTGAAAAAATATAAAATGGCTTAAAATAAAGAGTGATTAAAATTCATTTGAAAATAGAAAAGGTAAGTAAAGATCCAATGAGTCTGACATATTCAGAATGAATGACACTTTAATTATTTCATAAATTATTTATAAAAATGGATAATAATGGATCGAAAAATAAAGAAATGTGATTAAATCATTTGTTACTGTGGTTAATGAAAAAATTTAAATGTCAAATATAAACCGAAGAGTCAATGATTTAATAAAATAAATAATCTATTTAATTTATATAATTTACATATCGAAATTAAATTGAAAATAAATATTAAATGATTAAAAGAGATGAAATATTAAAAAAATGAGAATAAAATTTGACAGACAGACAGACAAAGGTTATCCTGTTGAATCATGCGTTTATAATATTTGACTTGTTTCATTTAATGATTTAATTGAAAATAATTATCTTGAACCAATTAAATAAATATTTGAATGCTTTACTGACCTTAAATAATGAAAATAATTGAGAATAAATGTAAATAAGCCGATGTGATGAGAGAGAGAGAAAATTCCAGCCAGCCAAAGTCATGGAAGAGATAAAGAGACGAGGCATTCGCTGCGTTTTCGATGGCGTCAAAGACATCGCAACGCAGCTTCGAGTTTATTTTACTTTTAGTAAAAAAATTTGAAAAATAAATAAAATTTAAAAGGTTTTCTTATTAATCTAAAAAATTATATACTCATTATTTTTAAATATATAATAAAATAAATGAAAGTGAAACAAAGAAATATTTATGTATTATTTTTTATCCTATTCTATCCAATTCTATCAACAACATAATTTAAATATTCAATAAAGATTATTTTTTTTTAATAAATGTTTTATTTATCCAGTAATCCTTTCACAAATATCCTTTTTTAAATACAAAAATTCAATTTTCATAATAGAAATCATATGATAGGTTTTTTTTAGAAAAGTTAAAAAATTAAATTATCTTTTTATTTTTACTTTCTCTTACCTCTATAGCCTATATATGTTTCTCTGAATAAATTAAATTTTAAATACATTTAGATAAATACAATCGCAATTCCTGTACCTTTGATAATAATGGCGACTTTAGAGGAGGTCATCAAAGACGAGATGAGACGTTTCCTAAATTTTTTGCTAAATTTCCTCTCGGCTACTGAGGTCTTTACTCTTCTTCTTCTTGGTCCTCGCCTTATTCCCGCGATGCGAGGTCGGCGGACCTAACTTTCTCCCTCTAACCCTATCATTCGTAAGAAATAGGACAGGCCGACTCGTCGCTCAGTCTGACGCCTGTTGAAAGAGGCTGGAAGAGACAGGCATACAAAGAACTGAAGGACTGCCTGTCCCAGCTCGGGCAGCTCGTGGTCGCCATCCACGTACCCACAAGACGTGGGCCCCTGAGCGATATTGAGGCCTTTACTCAATAATATATATTTATTTAAAGTGTCTAGTGTCAACGGAATCCGGCGGATGTTCTACACGCTGTTTTTCCGGGCCACCCAGCCGAATTTCCGCTGTGTTAGCTTTAGCTCCACTGTAATGTTATTTGCTCTATCCCAATGCCAGAACCCGATCAACCAAGAAGGGGCCGAAGTATCCCGGCTGCCCAAGGCAGGCTTTTTTTCATCTATTCGACAACCAGGCTTTCACAGTTATTATAGGCCTAATATAAATAAATAAATAAAAACATTATATTCAAATATATCGTCTACAAATCTTTTATTTTTTTAATATCATTTTTAAATTATTTTCAATCATCCATCCTTTACGGAGTCAGTCCAATTTCGGCCAATTGTTCTTCTCTATCAACCAAACAACCTGAGAAAAGAGAGATTAATTTAAACAACCCAATCGTCAACCAATTGGCGACGCCCTCGAGCCTTGGTGTAGTGGCTAGCGTACTGGCCTTCTATATACCAAGGGTCGCTGGTTCGGATCCCAGGCAGTCCGATGAATTTATTTAAGCCATTTGGATACCGAATGACTTAAATAAGAATGCCTGGACCCTCAATATGTATATTAATCTATAACGGATAACGTCAAAGTCTTATATGGCCTGAGTTGCCGAAAAGACAGTGTGAATGTGTGTGTAAATGTGAATGTGAATGAGAAAAAAAAAGCCTGAATTCCTCTTACCAAGGTGAACATTGAGTCTGTTATTAAGTAATGGTTCCTTCAAAGAATTATTATTATGCAAAGTGGAGAAATGCAGAGGATGCACGCCCTTGTCACAAGAACTGGACCCTGGACACGGGTTAGAGACGGCGCCCTCTTCGTCCCAGAGGAGATCCAAACAGCCCACTCTACGTTCTTGTCCTTTTAATCTACAAAAAAAAAAGGAAAAGGAACATTTAGATAATATAGTCTTCTTCTTCTTTCTTTGCCGTTATTATTCCCGAGTTGCGGGGTCGGCGGTAAAGGGGTCGGCGGAATTGCGTCCAGAAGAAATAGAACAGGCCGGCCCGTCGCAAGATCTGACGCCTGTTGAAAATGTAGAAGGAAGGGACTGAAATAAAAGAATAGAAGGACTGCCAGTCCCAGCTCGGGTAGCTCGTGGTCGCCATACACGTACCCACAAGATGTGGGCCCCTGAGCAAAGATAATATAGTAATAAATAAAAATTATAATTATCAGTATCATCAATATTTTGAAGGAAATACAAGTACAAAAATATTCAAAACATGCTTCTTTTTTTTTAAATGTTAAAATATGCATTAAAATAAGGTTGATTTGATTAAAAATTGGCAAAACATGCATTGTGGAATTTCTTGAAATTTGTAAGTAAATTTTAATAAAAATAAAAGTTTACCCCCCCTCCCCTTTTTTTCAAAAGAATATAAGTAATAAATAAAAGGCCGTTTGTATTACCTGCCTTCAAAATCAAGAACATTCATCAAATCCGTTAATAATGCCTTTTTCAATCGGTAATCTTCGGGGTCGGTGGGGCCCATTGACGGCGAGGCGTTCACTTCAAGTAGCCAGGGCGTTAAATGCTCATCTAATAGAATATCATAACCGTATAATTCAAAACATCGGACATCCTATAAAACAACCAAAAATCGTATCATGTTCAATGGATGTATCTACGAGTATATATGTAAACTGTACAAAATTAAACAATAATTAAATTAAATATCTTTTGAACAAATTTGAATATCTATGTGTAAGTAAATTTTAAGAAAAAAAAATGTTTACCCCCCCCCCCACAAGAAAAAGTTGAAATGACGCCACTGTATAGAGACTTAACTCTCACTTACCATTAAGTGTATTTATATAAATAATTGATTACCTGACAGATAACGCCCCTGACTGCTTCTAAGCTTGTAAGTACCACTCGTGCCACTTGTTGCATGGTCGCTTCAACACGTGCCAAGCCATGACGGGCCTGTAGAAATTCCCGGAGGCGACGTAACGGCCATTTACACCCTTGCACTAGAATGTAGCACAAAAATCAAAGAACAATATTTAAAAAAATATGAAACAAATTTGGTTGAGTTCTCCCCATGAGAAGATTTGAATTATTTAATAAAAATACAGTGGAAATACAGTAGAGCCTTGCTAATCCGGCCTATACGGGCCCGGCCAAAATTTCGTCAATTTTTGCCAAGTTTCTCCATTGTCCAATTATCTTAACTTGATTTCAATTGAACCAGTCACTTTTTCGTTTTTCACTAGATATGCTGTTTATTATTTCTCAGATAACAATATTAAACGTTAATATCATTATTTTAAATTTATTTAGAAAAAATTTATGAAGTGGCTTTTCTTCACGTCCGGATTAGCAGGTGCCGGAGTATCGAAGTCCGAATAAGCAAGACTCTACTCTAATGTGACTCTAGAATCAAATTATAAATGGAAAATAAGTCAGCCTGAATAATATACCGACAGACCATGTCGCGAAATCCTCTTTTTTGGATTCAGGGATCTCAAAACGTGTATATCCATCAAAATCTCGATTTTTGTCATGAATCCAATACTTTCTCTCTCTATATATTAACATATATGGAGGTAAGAGAAAGTAATGGAAGGGGAATGTGTCATTTTCAAACATGATGATAGATATTTGCCTGGGAAGATTGTTAAGGTGCGCGTCTCGAAAAACAGTTAAAACACTATTGACTCGAGGCGGCAAGAGATGGCGTTAGTGTTCCCCATAGGAATACACGGAACTTGTTCCATTTCATTCTAGACCTTCCAGCTAATTAATTAAAGGCAAAAGATTAATGATTTTTTAACACAATGATTACTAATTTAATTATCTACAACTTATAGAGCTCCTTTTTTTTAAATATCTTTTATTTAATGCGATTAATCTAAATTTTTTTTTTTTTTTTTCGAAAATCAAAAAAGGGCTTCTATAAGTTGTAGATATTTTAAATAGCTTTAATTTTAAAAAAATTTGAGGTTGATAGCTTCAAAATTGTGGCCGCTGGAAAGTCCCAAAATTAGCACCCCGAGACGCGCACCTTAAATAAAGCGTCTGAGAAAGATGTGTTAGACTATCCCCTCTTGGCTCTGGGGGGCGGCGTCTCGGCATATGACCAAAGTCCAGATAAATGTATTTTAATTAATTTTGCACTATAATATAAAAATATGAAATAAAAAAATCGAGTAGAAAATAAATTTTAGAGTGGGAGGTAGGAGGGAGGGCCGTTAGAACTTCCTGAGGTTTGGAATACCATTTTTCAATTATTTACACTCTAGAGAAGTGTCATTTTAAATTTTACTAAAACCGAGCGAAAAATAAAAAAAATAATAATTTTAGGGGGAGGGGAGGGGGCGTAGAGCGGAAACAACTTGTCGACTTTTAGGGGGAAGAAGAGTTTCTATTTTTCATTTTGAAAAATTGATTAATATATTTTTCTTAAAGCGAGTTAGAACCTGTTTTCCAATGCTTTCTTATGGGAGATTTGTGAACCCCTGATAAGGGGTGTTTCCTATCCCTAATTTGATACAATGATAGCCTAAAACTGCCCCCGAAAAATTCTCTTCGCTTTAAAAAAAAAAACTCCATAAAAATCCAGTAGTTTCGGAGTCTATCCGTTACAAACAGACAGACAGGTATACAGACTTTGTCTTTTATATGGACCCTGTTATGCAATGGCGTGTCAAAGACCAAACATCGAGTTTTGAGAAAATCAACATTAAAGTTTTTTTGTTTTCATTGGATTATATATAATTTTCCTTGTCAATTGTGCAAGTAACATTAAATATAAATTTTTTTAGGACATATTTCATAAAAAATACTATTAATTAAAGCATTTGAAATAATATTCCGTGCTTAACTCAATTTTGAATTTTTTTGGTCTTTGACACACCATTGCATAACAGGATCCATATAATAGAATAGATATAGATAATGCGTAAATATTCTCACTTCTAGGTGGCGGACTCTCCATTCGTGGTGAGCGAACAGGTGACACTTGTCCATCGTTTCTTTTTGCATCACCAATAGGAACTGCAGTTTTTGTTGTATGTCTCGTCTCTTTTTCTTTCAATTGAATTGCCATATTTGTCAAATGGATACGATGATCGTGTAACGAGTGTAGAGTAAAGGGCAAACCGGAAAGTCGAGCGAAACCCTCACGGGCCAGCCATACCTAGAAAAAACAAATACGCCTGCTCTATAGACAACCAAATGTACACCTCGGTTTGGCAGGAAATCTACGAATCAGGGGTTTCTCAAATTTTATTAAGGCTGAGGAGAGAAACTGTTACACATGTTTTTGCCGAAAAGATAGTGTCATGTCTCTTAAAAAGAAAGCCAAAAAAACCACCTATTAGGAAAATTTGCCAAGAGATGTCAGAGTGGTAGCTAATGCATTTGGTAGATTTTCATTAATCTTTTAACAATGAATACTTTATAAATGTTATTAAATATTATGTATCATTTATAAAAGCATAAAAAAATATAAATATAGGGCAGATATTGGCTTATAGGGGATCTGATAATACCGGATGTTAGACTAGCCTGCCATCTTTTGCAAGAGTACTGAACTATTTGACAGTTAATTTTTAAATATATCTACTAATTTATTTTAAAAATTTTCTTAATTAATATGTGATTAATAATAACAATAAATTCATTTTTAAATTAAAAAAAATCTGGTGTGACTGGTGCACAGCACACAACTTTCTCTTACCTTCGGTAATCGAAAGTTGTGTACTGTGCTTGTCACACCAGATTTTTCGTGTCGAAATATATTTAGTTCCCGACAGTACGGTACATTTGAATTCAGATGTAAAATTTATAAGTATGGGAAAATATTTATATTTTGTTACCATGGCAACCATTTTTCCTATCTTTCCTATGAAACACAAGAGTAAAGTGGTCTTCAGAAGATTTCAATCGCAAAATGAGAATATACATTTGAAAGAGCATCTAAAAAATAATTGATTTTTGAATTTTAAAAAAAATCGTTGGAGCAAATTTTGAGAAAATCGAAAAAAACTGAAAAAGTACATCAGTAAAGTACTAGTACTCTTTGGCCGATTTTGATTAAAAGCTTATTTTTCCGGTCCCGGGGGTGTTTAACTTAAATATAAAATTTCAACCTCGTAGCTCAATTCCTTCATCCTTAAAATTGAACACACACCCACCCACACACACACACACACACACACCCACCCACCCACCCACCCACCCACAGACAGACCATGTCGCGAAAACCACTTTTTTGGATTCAGAGGACCTCAAAACGTGAAGATCCATCAAAATCTCGACATCGAATTTTTGACATGAATCCAATACTTTCTCTCTATATATATATTACATATATACATAGGTAAGAGAAAGTAAAAAAATTAAAGATTATTGGGACAGATTGTTTTTTTGTATTTGCTTGCTAACAAAAAAATTAATTACGATAATTTTTTAATAAGTCATTAAAAAAATTATAGCTCTCAGTTCCAATAACCCCTTATGGATATAATTCATTAAAAAAAAACCGCATTGAAAAATTCCTTATAATAGTCTAATTTTTTTTAAAAGTACGTTTAGACTTCGCTCCTGAACCCCCTTAATAAAATAAATAAATCTCACTTTTAAAGGATAGAATGAAGTGACAAGCACGTAGAGTCGTAAGTCGAATTTCCTCCCGGCCACCAAATAAGGCCTTTCAATATAACGTTGCACGACATAAGTCTCTGGTCCATTGACTTCGCCGTCGGGTGCGGGATTTCCACTACCTGGGACTAGATAACCTCCAGCACCTGAGGGTCCTGAAATGTTCGCGACGCCTGCTGTCGACTAAAAAAAAAACTAATTTAAAATTTAGAGTAAAGGCGGCTACACACGTAACTGCAAACTTGATAAGCATGCATGTGCAATCTTTTTGTACAAGCATGCACAAATTCCCTTCGGCACCAAGCATGCTTGTGCAAAAAAAAGAGAAAGAGAGAACCTTGATGTTTTTAGTTTTCCATTCAGAGAGATCTCGAAGCTTTTGGAAAAGAAATATTCCCCGCCCCTGGCACCCCATCGCAGGTTTGACTATCCAAGTGGCACCAGGCAAATGACGGTATTTCTCAACAAACATCAGATACTCAGCTGGAAGTTCGAAAGTCAACGGCATGCATTCACATCTGCAATATACAAATAAGTGTCTGTTAATTCCCAATAATAAACTTAAAAAAAATGATTCTAGAGTTTATTAAAAGCGATTTTATTATAGAGTCATCTGATTAGCTGTTCGGAATATACAATGATTCAAATAATCATGCTTTCTAATCGTATATTCAGAATAATTATACCTCTTAAGGCACAAGAGTTATTCGAGCCGATAACGAGCAATTTTTCATGTGCTTTTATCCACCTTTTTTTGCATGCTCACCTACTCGGCCCCTCTACTTCCATTGTCAAGGCGTTGTCAGATCAAAAAACAAAATAAAGTTATTATTAGAATAGGAAGAATAAATGAGCAAGCAGCTAGTTATATTTCAATTTATTAACAAACCAGGGCCGACGTTTCGGTCACGTATGGGACCATCTTCAGGGCTACAAATGATGAAAAAGAACATTTAAGAGATAGATAGATACAATCAATTACATAAAATTTTTATCATTTTTTTTTTTTTTTTTTTTTGTTATTATATTTATAATTACCCAGGTTAATGTCCGAAAATACATACAATCCTCGCCAAGTTATATTGGGCATTCACAATTATACTTAAACTAATCATGATCATGCCTCAAATTTTAATTATTATCATACCATGGACAGAGAGTGAGTGATATTTTTATTACATTTCTCTTCCTTTTAAAAGAAGGTTATTTATATATTTAAATTATAGATAAATACTGTTATCTTAATATATGATTAAAAGGAATATTTAAAAAAGTTAATATAGACATATCCTATTTTTTAAAAGAAAAAATAAAAATAATCATTCAACTCGTCTGTCCACGGTATGATAATAATTAAAATTTAAGGCATGATCATGATTAGTTAAACATAATTGTAATGCCCAATATAACTTGCAGGATTGTATGTATTTTCGACATTAACCTGGGTAATTATAAATATAATAACAAAAAAGATAAATTGTATTGTAATTGATTGTATCTATCTATCTCTTAAATGTTCTTTTTCATCATTTGTAGCCCTGAAGATGGTCCCATACGTGACCGAAACGTCGGCCCTGGTTTGTTAATAAATTGAAATATAACTAGCTGCTTGCTCATTTATTCTTCCTATTCGATTATCAACACTCAGCTATATACCTCCTTCAAATTCAATATATTAATATATATACATACCTTCAATTAAGTTATCAAATTTATCTGGATCATTAAATTGGGATTCAGTTTCATCTTCATAAGATTTTACATCTTTCTCGTAAGTAGAATTAAAACATTCTATTAGGAATTGAGCGCCCAAATCCTTTCTTTTTGATGCCAAATGTTTAAATGAATAAATCCACAATGGGATCTCAGATTCGCATCCAATAAATATATTTGAAAATTTAAGTAAGGTGTATAAAACTTTATATGCTTTTTCATTTAGATCCATATTATCGCAAGAAAATATATTAAAAATCAAATGAATTGTTTTTTTAAGACAATTTTCATCAAAAAATAATTGATTGATATTTCTCAAAATGCTCACTTCGATAATATTTAATTGAAGTGTATAAATCAAATCTTTTCTTTCAAAATCTTCATTCTCATCAATATCATTAAAAAATTCGATTGGATTAAAATCAACTAAATCCAATAAATAAGAGAAATATTTTTGATAAAATAAAATTATTTTAGATAATTTAATAAGGTTAATGAACATAAGCGTGGAAATTTCTTCACTGGTATGATTAATAAATTCTTTCCATATACTTTGAAGGATCAATGCTTTCGGTAAATGCTGAAACAAAATAATTCATAATTAGTTTTATATTCAAAAAAAATAAATAAATAATACTTACCACTTTCAAATTTGATATTAAATTTTCTTTAATTTGTATTTTCAAATCTGTTTTTGCTTCAGTCCATAATTCAAATTCTATAAAGAATTTTTCAACGTTGGCTATGCATCGAGAAAACAGTGAGATACCTTCGAATATCACAAGGATTTGTTCATTAGCTAATAAATCATCTTCAATGAATTTCAATACAATATTTGGTGAAGAAAGCCATTGGATAGCAGTGACGATTTCTTTTACTTGCAGAGTATGGATATAGGGTCGAATATTTTTTTCAATATTTTGAGTTTGTAGTATCTAAGAAAAAAAAATATATATATAAGTATATATTAATCGTACATAACCTGGTATATAGGCTATATATATCGCCTGCTGACAATCATAGTGGCGAAAGTCCGAAATTCAACAATTCGAGAAAAGGCGTTTGAAAGTTTTATAGATATTTAATTAACCGGGCAACAAAAGAAAAGGTCAGAATCAATAGCAAAGAATGGAAATATATTTTCGCCACTTTGGCACTCAAAAGAGAAGACGTTTTAACATAGATTGGAAGGCTTAACTCAAATTTTCGGACTTTCGCCATTATATAAACACTAGTATATTAATAAAAATTTGCCTTGTCTTTGACAATAAAAACAATGATTGTTTCTGAAACAACAGTCAAAGAGCAGATCTTTATCTAAAAATTTGATTAATATCTTTTATCAGAATTCGTTCTTTTTTGGCGTGGCGAGGACGGCGTACGATATGGGGTTTCTCGGACGACAACGAAGAGGAGCACCTAGGATGACTTGGCTTCATCGGGTCAAGAGAGACATGACCGAGCTTGGCCTGGAGGAGACAACAGCATTGGATAGGGGGGAGTGGAGGGGTAGAATAAGGTCCGCCGACCCCGCAACGCGGGAATAATCAGGCGAGGACAGAAGAAGAAGAAGAAGATCAGAATTCGTTCGTTTTTACTGATATTACCTTTTTGAATTATTATTTAAATTAGAAGAAAAAACATTACCTCATCAATGAAAGCTAATATGCTAAACCATGTAATGGAATTATTTGGCTCAAAAAATGATTTTAATTTATTAAAAATCGGTTTAATTAAATCTGGACATGTTTCCAAAATTTTTACAATCAATTTTCTGCAATCTTTATTATTAAAAAGTTCAGGAATACCCTAAAAAAAAAAAAAAAAATGTTTGTAAAATATGTGAAAGAATAAATGATAAACTTAAAATTTAAAATACCTCTTCTAATGAAGTTAATATTAAATTATTAGTTTTTGATTCAGTTTGGCCTAGAGTATTTTCGAAGATAATTCCATATCGATGTGATGTACACAATTCAAGGAGAAATTCATTTAGAGATTTAACAACTATCGAATGCTGTTTTTCATCAACCTAAAATAAATGAAAATATTATTTAGAAGACTTCTAGCTGAAGTATATGATAAGAGTAGGGGCGTTGCTAAAGGGAGGGGGCCTTTAACTACGCCCCTGCTCTTATTAGGGGTGACTCTACTCTGGTTGTGTAAAGTTGGTAAAAACAAGGACCAGTCGGCGAAATAAGGTTTATTTAACTGAAATTAATTAACCTTTTAGTTTTTTATAAAAAATTTTTGGATAAAAACATTTGCTATGAAATGAGAGCTTTTAAGACACTCGCAATTAACAACCAAATCCCGTTAGGGTTTTACTATTGGCTCTATGGAAGGAAGAGCCGGAAAATGAATATGTAAAATCTGTAATACATCAGTAAAGAGTACTTTAAACAATTTTCAGGGGAAAATGAGAATATACATTTTAAAGAGGATATAAAAAATAATTGATTTATGAATTTTAATCAAAATCGTTAGAGCAGTTTTTGAAAAATCCGAAAAAGAACTAAAAAAAGTATTTCAGTAGAGTACTAGTACTTTGGGGACGATTTTGTTCAAAAGCTTATTTTGAGAGTCCGGAAGGGTACCTAACTTAAGGGGCCCTTACACGATCAATCATACTGTCAGTCTGACTGAATCAGTCCAACCGTCAGTATTTTCTTCATTCAAGTATAATTTTACACGTAGCATTCAGACTACCAGTCAGAATCAAGTTCTTTTTAGCTCATTCGACTGTGGAAAGCCACTAATTTTTCTTCTTAACTAAACTAACTTTGTTCCCTGCCACTAAGTAACAATAAAAAAACAAAAAGCAAACGGCCATCAGTCTTTAGTCTTGCCCATACACGTTCAGTCAAAACGCCAATCAGCTCAAATACTGTCAGTATGATTGATCGTGTAAGGGCCCCTTTAAATATCAAATTTCAATCCCCTAGCTCGTTTTTTTTACTTTCTCGTACCTCTATATATATGTTAATATATAGAGAGAAAAGTATTGGTTTCATGTCAAAAATTCGATGTCGAGATTTTGATGGATCTTCACGTTTTGAGGTCCCCTGAATCCAAAAAGTGGTTTTGCGACATGGTCTGTCTGTGTGTGTGTGTCTGTGTGTGTGTGTCTGTGAACAAAATATCTCAAGAACAAAAAGAGCTAGGAAGTTGAAACTTTATATTTAAGTTAGGCACCCCCATGGGACGTGACACGAAGATTTTGAACAAAATCAGCCAAAGAGTACTAGTACTTTACTGATGCACTTTTTCAGTTTTTTTCGATTTTCTCAAAATTTGCTCCAACGATTTTTTTAAAATTCAAAAATCAATTATTTTTTAGATTCTCTATAAAATGTATATTCTCATTTTGTGATTGAAATCTTCTGAAGACCACTTTACTCTTGTTCTTCATAGGAAAGATAGGAATTTCTCCTATGGTTGCTATGGTAACAAAATATAAATATTTTGCCATACTTATAAATTGTACATCTTGAAAATCGAATGTACCGTACTGTCGGAAACTAAATACATGTCGACACAAAAAATCTGGTGAGACAAGCACAGACACAACTTTCGATTACCGAAGGTAAGAGAAAGTGTGCGTCACACACCAGATTTTCATGCTTAGAATCGTTACACACAGACAGACAGTCCAATTTGCTGAACCCACTTTTTTTGGACTCCGGGGATCTCAAAACATCAAAATCTCGACATGATCGCATTACTTTCTCTTTATATTTTACATATGTTGTATAGGTAAGAGAAAGTAAAAAATGTGAATTTTGATTATTATAAATGTATTTAAAGCTGATACACAAACTATTCCAAGGAGAAGATACTTTTAATAAAATATTTACCTTATCCGGAGGTTCAAATACAATTTTATCTTTTCCTTTATTCCAATTTTTAGGACCTTTCCAAGAGTAAAGACTAAAAAGTGATCTTAAAACTTTATTATTAAAAATATGCATTTTTCTTGTTTTTCCAAGAGTTTTGCTTTCTAAAATATTTATTTTCATTGTTTTAAAAAATAATTTTATCACACTCGGTTCATCGTGGATTAGTCCATAAAATAAATTATTTATAAGATTCACTAAAAAATAATTATAAAATAAAAAAACAATAAAAATTAAGTTATTTAATCAAGTAATAAATATTACCTTTATTATCTATTAATAATTTTAAAGTAGTTTCAATTCCACAGGAAAGGACTGTTACAATAAAAACAATAAAACATTTTCTTACTCCACTTGAATAATCATTACTATGTTTTGTGTACATTTGAATATTTTGGTTAAATCTTAATGAATTAATTATTTCATGGGCCAATGCTGGATTTAATTTTATCATTCCTAAAAATAAAAATATATTTTAGTATTAATATCTCAAGTGTTTTCTCTCAAATAATTTTAAAAAAAAATAAAATATATGAAAAGGGAGGTGATCAGAGAAGAATAGATGTGAGAAAAAGAAAAGATGGACAGGATTCAAGGGCGGATACAAGGGGGATGGGTAAAGGGGGTAATTACCCCCCTGAGATTTTTCGAAAAAAAAAATGTATATTTAATGTAAAATTTTAAAAATTAATACTTAAAAGTTTGATTTATATTTATATTCTGGCTAACAAGTACAGAATGCGTCTTTAAATTACCGAAAAAAAAAAAATGTGTGCTGTGTGACCAGTCACTCCAGATTACCCCCCCCCCCCCCCGAGAAACACCTCTGGATCCGCCACTGACAGGATTATAAACTGAAAGAGTATGGAGAGTGGGTGTTCATCTCGATCAATGGACCTCTCTCCTTTTATAAAAACAAAAAAACAATGAAATAATCATATGAGAAAATAGAGAAAGCTGGTGTGCTTCTAAATTGTCTCTATATATATACACTCATTCTCAAAACAAATTATGATGTCTTGAGCAAAAGATTAACATGTGCCGAAAGTTGGATGTTGAATAAGTTGTTTCGTTATTAATACGAAAGAATAATTTGTCTGAAGGAGAGAAGTTTACATTTCTCACTTTATATATTGAAAGATATTAATAAATAAATAAGAGTACTTTACCAGTCAATAAAGTTAAAACTGATTTAATTTGTCTCGTTCCAATATTATTCAAAACATTATTTAGTGATGGAAGATTTTTACTTAAAAGGTGTCTACATGCTTGTTCCGTTGTGTTCTTGTGTTCTGGAGCACTTATTAATGAACTGAAAAAAATAACGTTTAAAGAAATATATTAAATATAAAATAAATAAAGACGTTTTTATAAATTAAGTTAATCTTATGACTAGAAATTTAAAATACTATTTGAATTAAATAAATATAAAAATTAGAAAGGATGTAATACAGGAGCATCTGCTTAAATAGCTCGTGTCATATTTGATGGTAATCTTGAGTTAATAATTATTTGTTAATTTCCATAGTTAATTATTAATGTATTTCATAATGTAATGATGAAGTAGTGATTTTGGATAACAAGCTCTTAAAAAAGAGAATTGATTTAAAAATTTAAATCACTAAGAGAAAAAACTTACGTCATAACAATTATATTAACTGAAGAAAAGACATGAGAACCGAGGCCGATATTTTTTGGATCTTTATCTAGAAGTTTAATAAAATCCATGGCAGTTCCTCCAGAATTTAAATATTCCCTAACTATATTTTGTGCATCTTCATCTGGCGAATCACAAGATTCAATAAATGTTTTTAATGCTAAAAAAGAAAAAATATATAATATATTAATATTAATTAATCATTGGAATGAAAGAATTTCATTTTAGTAGGTCTTTCACTTAATGTATTTTATATGAAACTCTTTTAGTGAAGGCAGATATAAGCACTTCTAGATGTTACAAATCCAGATACAATATGACTTCGAAATGGACACCTTATTAATGAGTTATATTTCCCTTAATTGTGAACAATTACAAAGACATCAAAAAAACCAAAAGTAAACAGAGAATTATACGAGTTTAGATGATGTTGTTGTTGGATCTGTATATATTTTAGGGTAGTTACAATTTAAACGGTAAAACTTTACAAGAAAGAAGGTAAATTTGCAATAGGCCTCGAGTGAAGGGGATCGTGTCTGTTTTTGTCATCGGTGACGTTTCTCGGATCGGTGTGCTTAGATCCTAAACTATTTAGTTCGAAGCTGTTCATAGTAAAAATAAAAAATTTGTGGTCCCAGGAGCCTTAAATTGTTTTAATTTTTTTTTTCCTAAGAAAGACCTTACTTCAAGGGACCGAAACAGACTATACACATGTAAAAAAGAGATGTATTCATTGTTAATACATATGGTTTATATTAAGATATACATTTTAAATAACAATTGAAAAAAAAAAAATAATAATTACCTGCTATGGCATCTTGTGACTTCAATTGTTCTTTGAATTGAGAAAGATCAAATTTAATCTTCTTTGAAGGTGGAATTTCTTCTTGAATTTTATCAGATTCAATTTTTCGTTTCATTTTTTTATCGGCTTTTATATTAAATTTTTGTAATGCAAATATTGTATATATGGTTTCTCTTTTTTTTTTTATCAATTTTTTACATATATATATATATGTTTTTGCGCGATTTGGAAAATCACATGGAAAAAATACATTCGGTTTCCGAGCGGTCTTTTCAAGTGACGTCAGAGGAGCTGAAAAAAACAAAACATCATGACCAACTTGACGAAATAGATCAAATTATGTAGAATCTGAAGTGGTCTGAAAATACAAAAAAGAATAATTTTAATCGAATTTTACTTGTGAATGAATCGATTCATTCTTTTATAAAAAAAAATAAATAATTTTTTTTATTTTCCATGAGTGAAATAGAGCCAAAAAAATCTATAAATAAAATATTTTAAATTTCCGAGGTAAAATTATGTTTCTAGCTTCACACAAGTGTTGAATGAATTAGCTTTGCTAATTTAACTCCGTCTTCTCTGCTTCGTTCGCAATCATTTTATTTCAATAAAAAAAACGTGAGTAAAATATTTTTTTTTTCTTAATTAATCAAAAACATCCAATGATTTAGTTAATTTATTTTTATTTTATTATATTGAAATTATTACATAGAACATTTTGATATCAATATTTTTTTTTGTATGTTATAAATATTAAATTCCAACCCTTGTTAGGAATATGATTTTTTTATAATTTTATGTTTTTTGTTTTCAGTTATTATAATTAAAAAAGATGGCCAAGTCGAAGAATCACACAAATCATAATCAAAGTACGTAAGCCTAAAACTAAATTTTTTTTAATCTATAAAATGTACTCAACTAATTGATTATTTCATTAATATTCCAGACCGAAAAGCACATCGTAATGGAATTAAAAAACCAAAACGGTACAGGCACGAATCAACTTTAGGGGTAAGTATATTTATTATTCCATAAATATATTTAATCAATCATAGATAAAGCAAGGCTGACGTTAAAATTCAAAACTTTTTTCTATTTACTCCATTTCGTTTTAAAACTTTAAGAAAATAAAACAGTAAAATGCTAGTACTTTTTGACTGATTTTATTTAAAAACGTCTCATGATATAAAATTTGAGCCTCGTAGCTAATTGACTTCATCCTTTATTTTGAACACGAACAGACAGGCAGGCAGATCATATATCGACATCTATTTTTTTGAAATGAATTCAATAACTTTCTTCGTGACCTTTGGCTGAGAGAAGACATTTGCTTCACGTGTTTAGGGTCCCGGGTTTGCTTTCCGTCCCAAGCGAGAAAAATTTATTTAATTACAACTTTATAATATTAAATATCAAGAAAACAAAATTTCGTCACTCCCCTGGGCGTATGTATTTCCCCTGTCCTGAATTGCCAGAGTAGATTGGCTACTAACTTAAGTGAAGTAAATAGAGACTTGATCTAAAAGCCCTTCACTGCCGAAAAAGACCTTAAATGAAATTTAATAAAAAAAGTTGCCAGGGGAGATAATGTTGATGTTCTCATTAGTATCCTGGACATTCAAAATCTCAAAAACAATACATTTTTTTGAACATGTATTGTAAAACTTTGGCCTGAAGTGGAAAAAGTAATTAGACAAGTGGAACTGTTACTTTTTTTTTAAATTTCATTTAGGATCTTTTTCGGCATCGAAGGACGTTTAGACCCCGTCCCTATTTATTTCATTTGGATGGGAAACCAGTCCAAAACTGTAATACTGATCAATCAGCGCCATGACAAGCGCATACCCACTTCATAATGGAAGTCAGTGGCTAGCGCTTTATATATATTAATGATTTTTATTAAATAAGCTAATATAAAAAATATTTTTCAGATGGATGCCAAGTTCTTGAGGAATCAACGATTTGCTAAGAAGCATAACCTTAAGCCAAAACAGCAATTGAAACGTGCTGAACAACGCAAGGCAGCCCTTGCAGCAAAAACCCCTGCGTAAACATATATGTATATTTTATAAAAAATAAATTAATTTAAAAAAAAAAAAAATATTTTATTTATATTTGATGAACGACAATTGAAAATTCTGGAGGTATTTTCAGGCCAAATTGGGCATTTTATTCCACTATTCAGTCGACCCAGCATTTTCAATTGTCGTTCATCATCTATCTACACCAGGCTTTCCCAATCATCATTAGTCATTAATTATTTATTTATATTATTATATTCAGTACCATAAGAAAAATTGTAAGAATACCACTTTGACAGGTGTTTAAAAGAAAGACTAATCTTCTAATTTTTTTTCTGAAACCTCAAAAATAAAACTACGACTTTTAAAAGGATCACGTCCTATTTAGTAGTTGTATTTTACAAAGCTCTGTTTTAGAGCCCAGAGAATATATACAGAATATTTTTTCTTTTAATCGTTGATGTGCCCAAGATTCTACTCCGCCTGCTGATAATAATATCTGCTACAATGAGGTGAAAAATCCTGCCCCCTCTCTGAGAAAAAGCTGGCACCGTCATTCAGGGCCATGGGGGCAAAATTTAATTTGCCGCACCGTGCCTTCAACTTTTTGATTATATCACTTTTTTTTTCCTTCCCCTAGAACTGGATTTCTTGATTTTCAAATGAATAGTTATTTAAAAGTAAAGATTTTAAAAGGAAAAAAAATTATTTTTTATTTATAATAACATACATAAAGAGGATATTTTTCTATTGTAAAAATGTTTTCCGTGACACTTTGTATTGGCATCGTGATTAATCAGAAATCGAGCATCTGAAAAAAGAAATTATCAAAATTATAAAGTTGACCTCCGATCAAAAGTGGAATTAAAAAATTTGGTCTGACTGGTCGCACAGCACACAACTTTCTCTTACCTTCGGCAAGAGAAAGTTGTGCACTGTGCTTGTCACCAGATTTTTTGTGTCGACATATATTTTTTTCGGTTTAAAGACATATATTTACCCTAACTTAAATATAAAATTTCAACATCCTAGATCTTTTCGTTCTGGAGTTATTTTGTTTACAGACCATGGTAGAAATGGCCAGTACGCTAACCCCTACACCAAGGCCCAAGGGCCTTGTGTTTAATAAAGCAAATCATTATTTTTCACTAACCAATGAGACCCTACCAATAGCAATAAACAACCTTGTTCGAACCATATTATTTTTGAGATTTTATAAACGTTCAAATGCTTAATTTTGTACCCATGGGCGTAACTAGAGAATTTGGCTGGGGGGTCCATGGGACGAGCTATCCTCTGGGGGGTTTGGAAAGCCCCATATTTTCTCAATTTTTCTTGGGGCAGGCAGCTTTCTGGGGGCGGCATCCTCCTAGTTACGCCCATGTTTGTACCGAAACCATATTTGGGATATACATGTGATTGGAAAATTATTTTTATAATAAAGAGATTTGTATATATACAGTATATGGGGCTACCGGCAATGAAAAGCAGGCATTCTATAAAATGTCTAGGATTTGTATATAATGCTCGCATTTTTAGGCAATGTATTAAATATGAGAATCATTAGATATAAAAAGGGGGGTGTATGGCTATAGAGTAGATGTTGAAAGAAAAAATACAGCCAATGTCGTAATGTAGCAATTTCGAAAGCCGACGCGAACCTCTCATTTATAATGAAAAGGGCATCTCAATTTCATACAATGATAGCATTTAGTTATTAAAAGTGCACAAGAAGCCTTCCCGTCTCGGGGAATGTATATATGCCTTTTTGACACAGCCCCGGCTGATGATGATTCAAACTTAGGATCGAAACGTTAGCCATGGGCTGATCTCAATAAAGAAACTACATTTCTTTTTGTTTTTCTTTCTTCGAAATCATCAGATACTTTCCATAGGCATTCTATAGAATGACAAATGCTATTTAGGCAAAGTATAACAAAAAGGTAATTTTATCTTCCCTCGGTGTAGGATCTCGTCGAGGAGAGGACGAATTAAGGTATGTATCATCTTTTTAATGTTATAACAAATTGCAGGGGGCCCGACCCAGTTTGTTTCAGTTAGGTTCTCCTTTGATTAAAAAAAAAAATTAAAACAACACGCTTCACATAATGTATAATTTGATGCATCGAGAATGGATTGCGTTAGGCAATCCAAAATATTTGCCAAATAAATTGTTTGAATATGGAAAGCAATCGCTGATTTATTTTCTCCATAACTCTAGAAAAATAATAGATATATATTTACCAATTGAGGTAAAACCTTTTCAAAATGAGATAAATGAACAGTGTTTGAATTCTCTGAGTAGGATTGCCTTGAGGCCCGTAGGGATGCTTCAACGATTAAAATTCTTGTTAATTCTGACATAACTGTCAGTGCTTCTTCATTCATTTTTGTTTTATCATTAGAAAACTCTTCTTTCAATATATTTCTTATTAGATCCTAAAATAATTTAAGAAAAAGATTAAATTTACTGAATTATATATTTTTTCACTATTTTCAAACATACGCGATTGATTTGATATGATATATTTGATAAATCAAAATTTTCGATATTTGCCATTTTAAAGGAAAAAAAATTGACAAATTATTAAAACAGATTTAAAAAGAATTATAACCTTAACACAGAATTTATTAAATGGCAGTCAGGGATTTATTCCCTGATCAGAGGTAGTTGGGAATCGTTCAAAACACGAAATCAAGTCAGATTTGAAAATGGCTACTTATATGATCGATGATTTACTTTGAATTTTAAAAATAAATATATCAAAGAAAAAAAGGTAAATATCTGAATAAAATTTTATTTCATTTGGGAATTTGTTCATTACTACTTGTAGATCTCTCCGTAGTATCAAGGGAATGAAGAAATGGAAACTCTACTTTTTGATCCTGTCAACTCGGCTAACTAATCGATGATTTGAAAGGCAGAAAGGATTGTTTTAAGTAAGATTACATTCTTAAGACTTTATAAATGTATTTTTTTTATTTTCCGGCATCTATTTAGACTTTACATACTTGTATATTAATTATCGATACACATCGAATATACCTAGAGTGATAAAACTAATATATTCAGAGACAACCATTATTAATTACTCATCAGTCAATCGTTAAGTTCATTTAATAATTATGTAATTGTCGATATATTTTCAATTTTAAATACGATATCTTTTTAGAAAGAACTGAGAATGGCTCTTTAAAAAAAAAAAGAACCAAAAAGTCACCCGATTTTTGAATCTGCATTATAGACATACTCGTGTGTAATTGAGCGGTGTTTAAGGCTTTGTTTTCAAAGTCCTGTAGGCGGTTTAGGAAGTGGGCTGTGTTTTTGACGTAGGAAGGGGCTTCTTCTGCGAGGGGTTGAAGGGTTTTGGCTAGGTGTTGTGCTAGTTTGTGTGTGGGCGAGCGGAAGGCGCTGATTATAGGTCGTAGTGGGACCTCGGGTTTGTGGATTTTTGGTAGACTGTAGGCTCTGGGTATTCTGGAAGAGTTATTTCGAGGGGCGATTTGTTGTTTGATGACAGGGTCCAAATGGGTCCAATATTTTCATGGAAGACTTTGAAAACAAAGCCTTAAACCTCAACCCCTGTTTAACCGCTCAACACAAACCGACCTGCTGGTTACGATACGTGGACGACACATTCGTCATCTGGCCTCATGGCAAAAACCATCTGGACAGCTTCCTAAATCATCTAAATAGAATACATCCCCAGATCCAGTTCACATTAGAAATCGAGAAAGACTTCTCTCTCCCATTCTTAGACGTCCTGATCACCAAGAACTTAGACGAAGGTTTCTCACACACAGTATACAGAAAACCAACCCACACAAATCGGTATCTAAATGCCGATTCCCACCATCACCCAGCACAATTAAACTCAGTAATACGCACCCTAGTAACACGATCCCTCAGACTAACCGACAATCAAAACCGACAAAATGAAATACATAAACTAACCAAGGCACTAACCCAAAACGGGTACAACAAACACCAGGTACTGAAACACATACACAATGAGGCAAAGCCAAAACCACCAACACAAACTACAACAGAACCTGAAGATCCAAACACACACAAGGCATTCCTCCCATTCATAAAAGGCATAACAGACAAAATTGGCCGCATTCTCCAAAAGAAAAACATAAAACCCATTTTCACCACACACCAAAAACTATCAAACCTAATAGGAAATCCGAAAGACACTATCCCAAACGAATCCCCCGGAGTCTACGAAATTCCTTGTGCCGAGTGTCACCGGTCATACATAGGCCAAACCAACAGAAGAGTCCAATTCAGGATTTACGAACACAAAATGGCACTAAGAAAACTAGACCCTCAGTCAGCAATAGTAAAACACCATAACGAAACAGGACACATTATGAACTTCGAACAAACAAAAACAATAGAACCAATAAATAACTTCCACTCCCGTATTACAAGAGAAGCCATAGAAATTTACAAAAGGCCTGAATGTCTAAACAAAAGAGACGACGCCCTCAATTTCCCAACAACATGGAAAACACTTATTCCCAAACTCCAAATCAAAGCTCACACAAATAAAAGGACTTCACACACTCCAAAACTGTCCCGAAACAACAATACCACGTCCCCAAAACAAACACAAACAATCACAAACAAACATAACATATCCAACAGCAAATACACCCCACCAAACCAAGCCACGCCCCCAGACCAGGCCCAGCCAATCAGAGTCAGCCACGTGACTCCCAAAGCCACGCCCACATGCCCGGCAACAGGTATAAAAGGACCTGCACCTCCGGCTCGGGGTCAGTTGCTCTCGGCCTGGGGAGTAGGCAGGTTGAGACCCCGGGAACCAAGAGCCAACACCCCGACTTAGGGAGTAGGCAGATTGAGGCCCCAAAGTCAACCCAAACCAAACACAAACCCGATTACACAGAACCAACCACTGTCCATTCCTCAGAGACAAACCCAGACCTCTGAGGCATCCAAACACACCACCAATACACCGACTTGGGGAGTAGGCAGATTGAGGCCCCGTAGTCAATCTAAACCGAACACAATTACACACAACAAACCTTCCTCCAGCTCTCAGAGACCAATCCACGCCTCTGAGTCATCCACCAAATTGACCTGGGGACCAGGAAGACTGCGACCCCGTAAACAACCCCCCTCCACCATTACCTCCTAACTTCCTTCTCTCTTGAAAATGGCTCCAAAAGGAGAGCCGAAACGTCGAGTAAATCTCAGCACCCCACGCGACTTAACCCGAGAAAACTTATCTTTGCATATATATATATATTCAAATTTTTAATAAATTTTTGCTAACAAATATACTTTACTCTCACAAGTAATATATATAGTTTATATCATATTTTGTCAGTTATATATATTTTAAAATATTTTGTCTTAGTCGTAATCTCGTAGAGGAAATTTGGCCCCCATGGTACTTGTATGTTCTGAACATACATCTTTCATCACAGCCACTCATATTATAAGATTTAAATAAATTTTCATCGGATTGTTTGAAAAAATATATTGACTTTCGTTTATTTTTTTTATTTAATTTATTTATTTTTGGGAATATGGATTAATAAGGTCCAAGGACCTATGATGACGGGTGGTCACATGCAAACATGAAGAACAAGACAAAAAAGAATTAAGAAAAAGATAAATGGGGAACATGACTCAGGGATCTATATGAGATTAGATTTCAAGGATTAAAGGTAGTAAGTTTTAGGAGAAATAGACAAAAAGCTTGTTCCAGACACGCGAGGAAGAAAGACTGGAATTCGCTAGTTTTACTAGGAGACAACTTAATGTGAAGTTGGAACTATGCCTCTCTTCTGTTCTGGATTGTCCGATTGACTTGAATTCAGAATTTTACTTAGGCAGCGCATCGACCATAATAATACATAGCTGCTTGGCCTTTTAGTTATCCTACTATTCATTGTTTTATTTTCTTTTCCAGTTTTCCACTGTAGTCTCATCTGGATATATATTACAATATATAGATATATCGTTAAAAAAATTATGTCGCAAAATAATGATGATATTATTTATTTAAGAACAGAGGTTAAAAAGAAATATCCAGTTTATATAGGTAAGTTACAAAACCATATATGTACTGATTATTAAATTATGAGTGTTGACATTAGGCTGGTCGTCCGCTGGAAGCTTAAACGCGCGATCGCTACAAGAGCGAGCGACAAGAGTCGCTGCTACACGCGTCAAGAGTCGTACACTGCACGCGACTTTGCGCTACATTTGGAAATATAAAACCAAGATAAAAATGTCGAAATTTATTTATTTTCGCTAAATTTTCAAGAAATTATGCTTACAATGTTAGCAGTGTATATAGTATTTTTTTTTATAATAAATTCATTTTAAATAGTAGCATTCAAGTACCGTCCATGGGGTATATCTTAGGCTGGTTGCACACACACCGATTTTGGACGGCCGATTTTATGCCGGTTGTCCAAATTCCAATAGTGAACCACATGTGGGAACGGGACGTGGCACACACGCCGACCGCTGATCGTCGCCGCTAAAATACCGGTCAGCAGCCGGCCACTGCCACTGTATCGCCGGCAGTTCCGGGAATTAGTGGCGTACGTGACTAAATACCCGCTTGCACACTCACTGATTTTTCACCGACCATTCCAGTCTCGACTGCTCAGTGAAATTGTAGTTTCCACGTTTTAACTTAAGCAACTGATTGTTTGACCGATAAAAATCCGGTGAGTTTGCAAGCACCTACTACCGATAAAATATCGGCCGATTTTATATTATGTGTGCAACCAGCCTTAGATGCCCTAGGGCGCTTAAGTCGGTTTTGAAGGGGGGCTAGCGCCCCTTTTCGTCCTCACCTAATTACGCTACTGTATATATATATATATACCAATGGCTCCAAAAAGAGAGCCGAAACGTCAGAAATCTCAACACCCCACGCGACTCAACCCGAGAAAACCTCATCTCGCATACATCTATATATATATATATATATATATAAATTTATTCTCTATTTTCATTATACTCATTTTTATTAATTGTTATTCGAATTTGAAAGGAATTTAAAGGCAAAATTACCTTAGAATATTATATTTGTTAAGATATCAATAAATTTCATTTTTTAGGTCCTGTTTTTCCCTGCAATTTATGTAAAACTAATTTTATAAATTTAAAATTCTTGGAAAAGCACAAAAAAAAATGTTTAAAAATTAAAATTGATTTTATAATTAAAAATAAAATTATTTTTAAAAAATGTAAGTATAAATTAAACATTATAATAACATCTCTCGTTAAAAATTATGAATTAAAACATTTTTTTTTCAGACATAAACAAAAAAAAGACATATATAAAAAATAAAGAATTAATATGCAAAATATGTAATAAAAAATTTATAAATTCAAAAGATCTTGCAAATCACCTTCAAACTCATGAAAAAAAGACAATCTACACATGCCATATATGCAAAGAAAAATCGGATAATTTAAATAATCATAAAGTCCATCTACATACGCACAAAGTTGACGATAAATATAAATGTCACATTTGCGGCAAAATATTTTCTCAATCATGTTATCATAAAAAACATCTTCTTATTCACTCGAATGGAAAACGATATAAATGTGATATTTGTTTTAAGGATTTTTCAAACTCAAACGTTCTTAAAAGGCATATCCGTATTCATACAGGCAATAAACCATATGAATGTAATATATGTAATAAAATGTTTACACGATCATCCGATTTAAAAAGGCATATACGAATTCACACTGGGGAAAAACCATATAAATGTGACGTTTGCAATCAAAAGTTTTCAGATATTTCATCTCGTAAAAAGCATCTTCGATTTCACACATGAATATAATTTTGAAGCGTGGTATTTGCACAAAACTATTTCACTATATGTATTTGATTATTTTCTCTTTCAAATGACATAAAGCAATAATTAGAAAGAGATCAAATTCACTATTTGAAGAATTTTTTGATTTGAAGCACAAGAAATGACAAAAGTTGCTCAGAAATTATTTAATTGATAGTTTAAAAAAAATATCAAACCCGAATTCATCTTTACTGATTTTTCAGGTACATTCTAATCTTAATTAATTATTAATTAATTTATATTGGATATATGAGACGTAATGAAATTAAATAAAAACTTTTATTTAATTATTAATTGTCGACGTTTCGGACAATTAATTGTGAAAATACAAGGTCTTTTTTAACATTTAATTGTCATGAGAAAGGTCGTGATTAGTGACCCAAACGTCGACAATTAATAATTAAATAAAAGTTTTTGATTTACGTCTCCTGTATCCAATTTGAAGTCTACAGCCACTTTTCATCGCTATTTGAACTTTAATTTATATTGTTTTTTCTTTCTTTTAGAAAAGAATTAATGTTTAAAACAAAAAATAGAAGAAAATATAAATTAAATTATTAACTTCTTCAAATCTAAATAAACACTTGTTACAAGAAATCATCTTATTTCGAACATTCAATAGATTTTAAACATATCATAATGGAAATGAACTCCCCATATCTGTGTGCCTCACAACTCAAATTAGAGAAACAAAGGGATAAGCCAATATCACATATCATCTACTGTTTAAACGAGCCTTAAATGTAGAGTTATGTAAATGGAAATTATCTTAATTTAACTATAAGGCTATCAAATTCATCCACACCAATTAATTGTTCGATGAGATGAATGGTGCTTAGTTCTAAAAACGAATTCAGAAAAATATTTTGAATTGAAATGAGTTTCTGTTTTCATCTTAATAAATGTATGTTATACTTTAGAAATCTTCAAATACTATTTAGACCAATTAATTGAAATTATATTTCGATATTGCATGCATATCATGACTTAGAATTAAGGATGAACAAATTTAGTAAAATAATTATTGTGAGTATCTCATAATTGTAAAGTAAAAATATCAAGGGCATACCGAGACAGTTGGGGGCCTGGGGCGTCACTTGAAGAGGGGGTCATTTATACATTCTGTACCAGAGGTGTGTTTTTTTTAACTAAATTTAACCGTTTTTACCTGTGTCCTGAGGGCCCGGGCCCTCTCAAAGACAAATTTTCAATAAAATTTTTTTCTAAATTTTTCGCTTTTTACCTGCCTCCAGAGAGCCCCGGGTACTCTCAAGACAAATATTTGGGGTCCTGAGGCGGACCGACCCTCCCTCCCTCGGTACGCCTCTCTATCAAGTAAATATGAAAGTGTAAACTTTAAATTATATTTATTGAAATTAATCAAATAATTTTAATTTAATTTTTTATTTCAAAATTAAAGTCTCAATCTGTCCTAGTTCTAATCCATCTAATTTTGTAAGAACCTATTCAAATTTTAAGGAAATAAAGCGTCCTTTTTTGGAATGCCTGAGGTTATAACAATATAAGCTTACACAATTTTTATTTTTTATCGGGCTGCTTTTTAATTTCATCTTTTTACAATTCTGTTTGAAGTATTTTGTTGTTGTTTGGAAGATTAGCTGAGGCTTTTAGATAAAACGTTACTAGGAGGCACCAAGTAGAGGTTCCTTCCAAGCCCCACAAAAAATTATCTTCATCTTCTTTTAAAGCCCTTCGATCCAGTGAATAAAAAGGGTGGTAGAAAATAAAAAGAAACAAATTCTACGGCATTCTTCGATCTACCAGTAATTTAATATTAGTAAATGATGTCCAAATGATTTATAGAAAAGTTTCTTGAATGAGGTGGCGAATAGCTAAGCTGGACAAGCTGCAGATTAAGGAACTGGGATTAAGGAATGTTAGCTCGTTCGTGTTCGAGAAATCTCCTCATCGGGATTGAAAGGTTCGATAATCTCTCCCTCCAGTAACAGACACAAATGAGTCAAATTCAATTCTTGAATGTTGGAATTTTTTCGTGGATGAAATTTTCTTTTCTTCTAAGTAATTCAACTTCAGCAACTTCTCGACTTGTTTCAATTTTATCACAGGAAATAATTTGCAAAATGTATGAGTGAGTGGCAAATATAATATAATTCTTTTCTGGACGGTTTTTTGCTTGAGGATCGAAATTGACAATTTTCTGAGAGTTATCTGAAAAAAATTTTTATTCTAATTAATAATATTCAATCGAAATTATTTAAATGTATAATATATTAATTTTATAATATTAAAAAAATTACCTTTCACCAATTATCTACTAGTAAAAACATTCCATTACATGTAATGAACTCGAATTTGACTTTAAAATAAAAATAAATAAATAAATAATAATTGAATAATAAATAATTGAATAAATTGAATAAGTAATACCGAATAATGAGAAATTAAATTTTAAACTAAAATTTAATTGGGGAAAATTAATTCTTTTTATTTCCCAACACTAATTAACTATGATTTATAATATACAATTTCACAAGACAAATTGGTCTTTGCTTTCGTCGGGGTTGCGACCCTGGCCTTCGTCGGGATTCTGCAAACGACAAGGAAGATTCCTGATCGCTGGTGTTGGGTGAGTCCCAACACACCGCTGCTGTGGTCCAGTCGTCGGAAGCTGTTGCAGTACAAGGTAGGAAACGACGAGCTACTATTTCCCTTGCCACTCGCCTCTTGGCTGGTCAGCTGGTTGGCTTCCACCCCCACCGCTAGAGAGCAATTTCCTACGCCCCTCGTCCCCCTGGCTGGTTGGGGCCTTCCACCCCCACCGCCAGAGGACCACACCCCGCCCTCGACTCCTGGCTGGCTGGGCCGGTTGGCTTACACCCCCGCCGCCAGAGAGAACCCTACCCCTGCCTCGTCCCTGTCTCTCGGCTGGCCGGGCTGGTTGGTGATCCACCCCCGCCGCCGGAGAAGTGAATCCCCGTTCCCCGTCCCTTGGCTGGCTGGGCTGGTTGGCTTCCACCCCCACCGCCAGAGAAGTGAATCCTCGTTCCCCGTTCTCCGTCCCTTGGCTGGCTGGCCGGTTGCCGGCTTCCACCCCCACCGCCAGAGAAAGTGATCCTCCCCCCCCCTCCTCCAACCCCCGGTTAGCGTTCTCCCCGGATTTCCCCCACTCCGGAGGGCCTCCCGGAAGGGCTAATTCCCGCAGAAACGCTATGACGACAAGGGAACCGTTGTTAGAGCCGGATTCCATTGGATTGAGATTGGAGTGAATCTGGATTGAAGGAAGTGCGTTATTTTATACAGGGACCATAGGCGCCGGAACTGGGGGGGGCACGGGTACATTGCCCCCCCCTGGCATCCTACAGGGGGGGGGCAGGGGGGGGGGCAAAATTTCTTCTTTTATTTCATTTAGTTTTAAAATGATATATATTTTAAAATTTTTTTTATTTAAATTTAAAAAAAATTAAAAAAGTAAGAAATTTTTTTTATTTTATATAGACCTATTGTATTTCTAAATTCTAAATACATTTTATATGGAATTAAAATAATAAAATTTAGATAACATGAAAACTTGAGACTTTATGCCTTGAAAAAAAAATTAAAATAAAGAAAATTAAAAATATTTATTTCCTTCAAATAGTAAATAACAAATCTACTATATAGCCTAAAAAAAATTTTGATTAAATAATTTGCATATTGTTAAACTATATATTTGTAAAAGTTAAATATAAAGGACTACAGACTATTTAGTGTAGTTGATTAACAGTTATAAGAAGAAAAAATGAAACGTCGATTTATTGATGATTATTTTAAAAAGAAACAGGTAAGAATGGCCGTAGGCCTACTCTTAAAAACTTATTTTTCTTCGCCAAAAATATACGTACGCTAAAAATTTAATAAAAAAATGAAAATTTCTTATTATATCTGGTTCTTTCGTAGGCTCTTTAGAAAAAGGAAGCATTAGCACGGGTAGTCCTTTGCACCATGAGCATCGCCCTAGTACCAGCAGTAACATTTCTTCCACAAACACCATAGGTATTAATATAATAATTTCAAAAAATGAGTCATTATGCTTGTTTATTGTTTTGTTGCCTTGCTCAGAGATCGGAAATTCAATTAAATAATTTATTCATTTATTTAACAGAAAACATCGCCGATGATCCATCTGCTCCTGTAAAGAGTGTTTCTTTTGCTTTTACTAAAAACACACACGAAAAGATATGCTCTTTAAACGAACCGTATCAACCTTTGGATATTCCTCCATGGACCCAATCTGGACGTAATCATAATTTTCAGAATGAGTGGTTCACAACATACCCTTGGCTTCATTTTGACTCAATGACTAAAAGTATTTTTTGTTTCATATGTGTCCAAGCGCTAGGAAAAAAATTAGTAAAATGTGAAAAAAATCATGAAACAAACTTAGTGATTGATGGGTATAAAAACTGGAAAAAAATTATCATAAAATTAAAAAGTCACGAAAAATCTGCTTTTCACAAAGAATCATTTATAAAATTAGAAGCACTGAAGAAAAATACTCCAATTATTTCCTTATTATCTGAACAAACATTATCTGTTCAAATACAAAATCAAATCGCTCTAAAAACAATAATAACCTCAGCATTATATTTAGCTCGTCAGGGAATTGCATTTAGAGCACATGATATTAATGAAGGAAATTTCATTCAATTATTACGTCTCAGGGAAAATGACATTCCAGAATTAAAATTATTTTTAAAACACAAAAAATCATATAATTCTTCAGATATTCAGAATGAAATATTGAGAATTATTTCCCATGATATTTTGCGTAAAATTATTAAAATAATAAAAAAAAGAGGAGAATATTCTCTCATTGTTGATGAAACCAATGATGTACAGGGAAAAGAACAAGTTTCTATATCGATCAGATCTGTAGATGAAGATACTCTTGAAATTGATGAGTTTTTTCTTGGTCTCTATGACACTCACTCTATGACTGGGGAATCATTGTATAATATTATAAAAGACATGCTTATTCGTTTTGATTTAAGTATGGATCTCTTGCGAGGACAATGCTATGACGGAGGATCAAATATGACCGGAATAAAAAACGGTGTCAAATCAAGAGTGTTGGCAGATCAACCAATGGCTTTATTTATTCATTGTTCAGCTCATTCTCTAAATTTGGCTGTGCAGGATTCTTCAAAAAGAATTCCTTTAATACGTGATTGCCTTCAATGGGTAAACGACATAGGAGTTATTGTCAAAGAATCACCAAAACGATCACATAATTTTCATGAGATTGCTAAGGCTCATGGAATAGAGAAAACTGGCCCTCGGCCATTATGCCCAACCCGTTGGACCATCAGACATACTTCATTGTCAGGGGTTATCAATACTTACCCTGCTGTTTTGGACTTTCTATTTTCATTAGCATCTTGTAATGATGATATAGGGTCCAAAGCCAGGGGACTTTATGATCAATTATCAAAGGGTTCTATATACTTTGGAATTAGACTTAGTTATCTAATGTTTTCTTTAACTGATCAATTGAGCAATGTTCTTCAAAGTGAAACGCAAACTGTAGCTGGGGCAAAGGAAGCTGTTGAGTTAGTTTTAGAATCTTTAAAAAAAAACGCTCAGAACAATTTTTTAATGAAATGTGGAAGGATGTAAAGAAAAAATAAAAGAAATGAATCTTGAGGAGCCCTCGTTACCGAGAAAGCGAGAGATTCCTAAAAAATTTCTATATAAACCTAACGAGTCTGAACACAAGTTCACGTCAATAGAAGAATATTTTAGAAAAACTTTCTATGAAGTTATTGATGGGATAATCAACGAGATTGAATTAAGATTCTCCCAACCGGGGTTTTTAAAATATCTACAAATCGAAAAAATTGTTATTTTAGAAACCCGTTTTTGGGACCAATCTGTTATAGATATTTTAAAAGAATATGAGTTTGTAGAAGAAAAGGTCAAAAGAGAATTTGATTTCTTTAGGGAATTAATTCCTCAAGCTAAATGCTTGAATGATTTTGTAATAAAATACAAAAATCTTAATCAAGAATCAAAAAAATTATTTCCTAACCTGAGAAATATTCTAAAACTACTTTTAGTGATCCCGGCCACATCAGCAACCGCTGAGCGCTCATTTTCTATGTTAAGAAGAATAAAAACATATCTTCGCTCAACAATGACGCAAGAACGATTAAATCATGTATGCATAATAAATACATATCCAGAAATCGTAGATGAAATAGATATCCAAAATATCATGGCTACATTTATAAATAGTAATGACTTTAGAATTCAACATTTTGGCAAAATTAAAAAATAATTTCCATGATTTATAAATAATATTATTATTGATATATATATATATTTATATAAATAAAAATTGTATTCAAGCAAATGTTTCTTTTTAATTATTATTACTCTTATTAAACCTTTTTTTTTATATTCTTTCCCTTTCAATCACATCACTTTTTTTTTTTTTTTTAACATTCACACTTTTTTCTCATTCACACTCACATGCACCCACACATTCATACAGTCTTTTCGGCTTAGGCCATTTAAGACTTTGACGATAACAGTTATGAATATATATTATTTGGGGTCCAGGCATTTTTATTTAAGCCATTTGGTATCCAAATGCCTTAAATAAAATCATCGGACTGCCTGGGGTCCGAACCCGCGACGTTCGGTATACGAGGTTAGCACTCTAACCCCTACACCAAGCCCCGAGGGCAATCATATCATCTCCATATAGGAAGAGGTTGCCCCCCCCCCTGATTCAAATTCGTTCCGGCGCCCCTGACAGGGACCGTTGTTAGGAGCGACTCTACTGGATTGGATTGAACCGGATTGCATTGTTGTTATTTTTGTAAATCTCTGTACTTTATATTAATAAAAGCATTTGTTCCTCTTTTACTCCTGTGTGTGTTCTTTTCTTGTTTACCGAGTGACCGGAGAACCCTACTCTTAGAGATAAGTTTATATTAGTTAGCAAAAGACAAAATAAAACTAACTATTATAAATTTTTGGCGCCCGAACAGGGACCCGATCGGGATTAAAACTCGGTACAAGAAACCACAGGAGTTGTTAAAATGACTTGGTTAAAGAATTGATGGGTGTCCATCTGAGTTACGATTTTCCGAATATTATATTTTTTTTTTTTAATAAGCGCACGCAGGTTGGTGATCAACCACTTATGATTTTGTAGTCGCATTGGAAACACTAATTCAACGCATGGGGGCTTTAAGCCCGTAATATGACCGAAAAGATTTCTTTTCGAATCCTACGCCGCGTAAGTTTTGATCCAGAAATCAGAAAATATGGCGGTCATTGTTATCGAAGGGCAAGCAATCGAGCAGTTGATCCTTGATGGGCAGAACTTTCAACCACTCCCTAGTATGGTTCAATCGTTGAATAAGGAAAAGGCTTATCAGCCACACTCGGGGCAAATTCGTGAACTCGGGGTTGCGGGTTTCTCTGATAAAGCCCTCGATCATGGATCGTCATCTCCTTTTCTCACTGGTTGGAATTGCCGAGAATCAGGTCATTACGCTTATCGCGGTCCTAAAATTCGGCAAATTCGCGGTCAAAACCAGGGGGATTTTCACCAAAGAAACGTAAGGCAGGCCTAGACGGGGGATCTTAGGTCTTGGAAGAATTTCGCCTCTTAGAATACTTGGGAACAGATTAGTTAGGATTTGTCAACCCAACTATCCAGCCAAGACCTTATTTTGGGGCGCCCCTAAGGCCGTTCAAAATAAATACAATATTATGATTGCTCTTGTAGACACTGGTTCAGTGAAATCTTCTGTTCGTGAACCACTAGTGGAAAAGCTCGGGTTGTATTTGGGATCCCATCTAAAGGCCGTAGATTTAGCTGATGGGGTATTAGTTGCCGTGAGGGAATTTTGGGAAATTCTGGTAACCGTTCAATCCCAAACCGATTGCGAGATACTCCCGTCTACATGAGTACCCCTTCTTCTAGAAATAGATACAGTTCAAGCTATGGGAATGATCAGTAATGTTCAAGATCTAAAGTTCCTGTTAGCGAATCCAGTCATGATGCCGATGATAGAGTTTCGGAACCTCCAAGAGGGAAACCGTCGGACGACTCGGAGAATGAACTAAGAAAGAAAGAAAAGAAAAAGGCAAAGAAAGTGGAAAAGGGTTGGGTTGTATTTGAAAGTATCCAGTCATGATGTCCATATTAGAGTTTCGGAACCTCCAAGAGGGAAACCGTTGGACGACTCGGAGAATGATCGAAGTGGAAAAGGGTTGGGTTGTATTTGAAAGAATCCAGTCATGATGTCCATATTAGAGTTTCGGAACCTCCAAGAGGGAAACCGTTGGGCGACTCGGAGAATGATCGAAGTGGAAAAGGTTGAGTTGTATTCGAAATAATCCAGTCATGATGTCCATATTAGAGTTTCGGAACCTCCAAGAGGGAAACCGTTGGACGACTCGGAGAATGATCGAAGTGGAAAAGGGTTTGGTTGTATTTGAAAGAATCCAGTCATGATGTCCATATTAGAGTTTCGGAACCTCCAAGAGGGAAACCGTTGGTCGACTCGGAGAATGATCGAAGTGGAAAAGGGTTGGGTTGTATTTGAAAGAATCCAGTCATGATGTCCATATTAGAGTTTCGGAACCTCCAAGAGGGAAACCGTTGGACGACTCGGAGAATGATCGAAGTGGAAAAGGGTTGGGTTGTATTTGAAAGAATCCAGTCATGATGTCCATATTAGAGTTTCGGAACCTCCAAGAGGGAAACCGTTGGGCGACTCGGAGAATGATCGAAGTGGAAAAGGGTTGGGTTGTATTTGAAAGAATCCAGTCATGATGTCCATATTAGAGTTTCGGAACCTCCAAGAGGGAAACCGTTGGACGACTCGGAGAATGATCGAAGTGGAAAAGGGTTGGGTTGTATTTGAAAGAATCCAGTCATGATGTCCATATTAGAGTTTCGGAACCTCCAAGAGGGAAACCGTTGGTCGACTCGGAGAATGATCGAAGTGGAAAAGGGTTGGGTTGTATTTGAAAGAATCCAGTCATGATGGCCATATTAGAGTTTCGGAACCTCCGAAGAGGGAAACCGTTGGTCGACTCGGAGAATGATCGAAGAAAGAAAGAGAAGGGAAAGGAAAAGAAACGGACTTGGTCAAGAAATCGCGCGAGAAAGCATCGCGCTTAGGAAGAAGGAGGGGATGTAATGAACTCGAATTTGACTTTAAAAAATAAAAATAAATATTAATTGAATAAATGAGAAATTAAATTTTAAAATAAAATTTAATTGGGGAAAATTAATTCCTTTTATTTCCCAACACTAATTAACTATGATTTATAATATATAATTTCACAAGACAATTTGGTCTTCGCTTTCGTCGGGGTTGCGACCCTTGGCCTTCGTCGGGATTCTGCAACCGACAAGGAAGATTCCTGATCGCTGGTGCTGGAGCCGAAGGACACCGCTGCTGTGGTCCAGTCGTCGGAAGCTGTTGCAGTACAAGGTAGGAAACGACGAGCACTATTTCCCTTGCCTCTCGCCTCTTGGCTGGCTGGGCTGGTTGGCTTCCACCCCCACCGCTAGAGGAGCGAATTCCCACGCCCCTCGTCCCCCTGGCTGGTTGGGCTGGTTGGCTTCCACCCCCACCGCCAGAGGACCACACCCCCGCCCCCGCTCTGGCTGGCTGGGCCGTTGGCTTCCACCCCCGCCGCCGAGGTGACCCTGCCCTTCGTCCCCCGTCTCTTGGCTGGCTGGGCTGGTTGGTGATCCACCCCCACCGCCGGAGGAGTGAATCCCCGTTCCCCGTCCCTTGGCTGGCTGGGCTGGTTGGCTTCCACCCCCACCGCCAGAGAAGTGAATCCTCGTTCCCCGTTCTCCGTCCCTTGGCTGGCTGGGCTGGTTGGCTTCCACCCCCACCGCCAGAGAAGTGATCCTCCCCCCCCCAACCCCCCCCCCCCCCCCCCTGGTTAGCGTTCTCCCCCCCTGGATTTCCCCCACTCCGAGGGCCTCCCGGAAGGGGCGATAATTTCCGCAGAAACGCTAAGACGACAAGGGAACCGTTGTTAGAGCCGGATTCCATTGG
>JAKCPI010004338.1:0-93406 GCA_023213315.1 Euborellia annulipes | reverse complement strand
AGAAGAAAAACTTTTAAAATAGAGTCGATTTTTGAGTCGAGAGCGATAGTTAAATGATGGATCATAAACGCATCGAGTTTTGAAAATGGTAGGTGCGCAGCACGACAACTGCAAGATCAACCGATTTTTAATGCATTTATACCATCGACCAAATTATCGCTCGACTAAAAATCGACCGTGTGCGCCAGCCTAACACTATTATATAAAATAAAAAATATGGACCTATTTCTTATTTAAATTACATCTTTATTTAATTCGGAAGAATTTCTTGCTTATTCAATGAAGTCCTCTTCTTTGAATTCTTATCCTTCCATCGAACTTCCAATCTAAATTAAATTTTGAATGAGCAACCTTTCATAGGGGAAAAAAATGCAAAAATTATTTCCACACGATTATTTAGATAAAAACTGCGTATTTCTAGAATTTCAAAATTATCCCTTTATGACCTTACCATGTTTTCGTTGGGGTATTTGAAGTATTGTACGAATTTCTGATATTTTGTTTAAGGGATTTTATATAATTAGAATATGTTGATTGTTTAGTAAGAAAAACTTCTTCTCAACTTCATCAAACCGTCATTTCTGTTACATTTTAATTTTCATTGTTCGTACAAACTGTAAATTCGTCAATTTCATCATCACATATGTACAATATAATACAAATCCGATATTGAACTCTCTTTCTTCATTGGTTTTATTTTGCAAGCTCTCTTCTTTTACCTCCCCCCCCCCCCCATTCCCCCTGAATAAGTCGAATGCCAACTGGACATGTTCGCATATCCTCAGTATGATAATATATATCCAAGCACAAACAAGCACGCTCAGAGGACGTGCCCGAGGATGCCTTACGTGTCGACACCCTAGAAGGTGTGCAAATCCATTTGTTGAATGTATCGTTTCCGTGTCCGGCTGAAGACATTCAGTCTGACATTGGTCTCAATTCAGTGATGTTCAGTGATGTGTTTATAACGCCATGCAATGCCGAGGAGAATCTTTTCATTATCCTATCTATCGGCCGTTTCTGGTAAGCCTAATTGCGATGCATCATCAATTATAAACAAAACGCTTTTAATAGGATAATGTTTGATTCAAGATCTAAATTGATTTCAAATCGTAGTAGCTTAAGCTTTGATTTGTGCTGCATTTTCCAATTTACGACGGCCCCTTTTACCCTTTTAGGCCAATCAGACTAACAAACTAGAACTATGTTTGTTTCAAATCGGACAGCAAATAAGCGATTTACTCATTGTCTAAATGAATCGACAGGGAATGTCCATTAATGCTCGCGGAAAACGGTTAGTCAATATATATATATATATATCACCTATTGGTAAATAATCATAGCATATGATCTTAACGAGATTCAATTCATTAGATTTTCTCTCTCTCGTGACTCCGCGTATTTCTGTTATTACAATGTTTCTCTATTAACATGAACACGATTTAACACTAAATGAATGAAAATAAAAAAAAAGCACTGCTAAATTAAATTTAATTTATGATATTACGAACACGTCACTTATTTATCATATGAAATGAGAGTGTGTGTATCACTTATAAATAAATAAAATTCATCATATTAATAGAAAGGAGAATTAGCAGACATAAAACCGGCTAAGTGGCTAAAGCTAATGGCCATTTTTATGATCGTTTCTAATAGGTGAGATCTTGATAGCAAATTGCTTGTAAGCCACTCAAGCCCATCCAATCCATCGACCGAGTATAGAATAATTTTTTTTTTTTTTTTTTTTATCTTTGTACAAACGTGTGAAAACCCCCGGGGTCAGCATCATTTATTTGATTCCAAAAAAAAAAAATTTAAATAAATTTGGATAGAGAGCAGCACAAAGTGTTTAATTATTTGCCGATTCAGACATGGTTCATGTTTAATTCATTAGGACAAACAGTCAGCCAGACGTGCACACATACAAACACATTCCCAACGGGGTTCGTTTGTTCGTACATTTTGTACTTTTGATTAGGGTTAGAATTGGCCAGGTATTCTCTAGCATATTTGTCAGTTTGCGTGTGCGTGCCTTGTCCATTTTGGCTTCGGGCTCTATGCGACTTGTTTTTTTTCTTTTTTTAGAGGCACCAGTTATGTCTTCCGGCCTGGGAGGCCCGGGCCTGGGTTGCCATTCACTCTTCCATTCATATATTAAAATATTCATCAAATCGTTAGACTGAAAACATCTTTTATTGGGAATAAAAAATACCATATTAAAAAAAAATATAAATTGATTTTTTTACAATCAAGTTTTTCTGTCATCATCAGTACTAAAATATTAATTATAATTCAAATTTTTGAATATTCAGTAGTTTTTTCCTTGATCGAATATTAGATTTTGTCATGGCTCATTAAAACATTATAAGCAGGTAAAATTAAAACCCTAAAACACTAAAAATTAAAAACTCTAGGTGATATGTCTCAAGTATTTCGTAGAATAAATATATATCGAAACATATCACCAAGTTAATGTCTTATGGCTGTGGAGATTTAATCAGGAAGCCGAAGCGAACTTTGCAGCCAGGAGATTAAATAAAAAATCTTTTATTTAATTTTTTATTTGCCGACGTTTCGGTCGTTTATCACGACCTTCATCAGGGCAAATAATTGTCAACAATACACGGTCTTAGGTATTTTAATGTTTACATATAGCATTACATATAAAATTAAAAAAGAAATTGTATATGATTACAGTAAACATTAAAATACCTAAGATCGTGTATTGTTGACAATTATTTGCCCTGATGAAGGTCGTGATAGACGACCGAAACGTCGGCAAATAAAAATTAAATAAAAGATTTTTTTTATTTAATCTCCTGGCTGCACAGTTCCTTCGGCTTCCTGATCATATCACCAAGTGTTTTTGATTAATCTCAATTATACCAAAAATATATTTATTTATTTATTTTATTTTTGATGAAATTTCGAGAACTTTTCGCTCATTTTTTATCTGGATACTCAAATTGACATATTATATGAACCCTGTTATGCATTAATGTGTCAAGCGCCAAAAAAATTAAAAATTGAGTTAAGCACGGAATATTGTTTCAAATGCTTTAATTAATAGTATTTTTTATGAAATATGTCCTAAAAAAATTTATATTTAATATTACTTGCACAATTAACAAAAAAAATTATATATAATCCAATCAAAACAAAAAACTTTAATGGTAATTTTCTCAAAACTCGGTAGATGGCACTTGACACACTATTGCGTAACAGGGTCCATATATTACAAGTGTTTTGAATTTTTGAATATATAAAACATATTAATACTAGCCGCGCAATCCTCCTTCGGTAATAAAAAGATAATGTAAAATCTCAAATAAATTAAATATTTCCATTTATTTCTTATTATTTTTTATTTCAGAGATTTTTTTTTATTTTCTAATTATTATAATTAATTTCGTTGTCCTCTTGATCGCTCCCTTCATGCGAATATGTGTCGCTGATATTATAATTTCATTTATTCTCGCCAACCGTTTCTGAAGATGGCATAGACAAGGGGGTCGAAACGTCAGCCTGATACGCTTTAATAAAATACAAATGTCTTGAATTTTATTTTGACTCCGTCTCAACACAAAGTCATCACACAATTTCTAAATGATATTGCGGTATCAATGCGGATATTTCCACCTTTAAGAATTGTTTTTAGGAAAGGAAACTTTCTCATTCTCATATTGATTTAAAGAATAACCACTTTAGTAATTTGTCATCTTCGTCTAATTTATATTTGACTGCCTTATTGAAAAATAAAAATAACAATTGGCTTGGCTTATTAACCGAGGTCCGACTTCAAACCAATAAAACATTCATTGAGTTTTGAATGGATGTCTAAATATTGGCTTTTTGTTCATATTATTGGAACATGCTCTCTGGCTGGCATCTCATTTAAGAGGAAGAGTTATAGGATGTCCTGGAGCAGAAAGGGGATACTTGGGGTGTAGTCTCATTGTAGTTGTTGTAGTATGTTGGTTGCTACATTTGCTTACAATGCTTGGGTTGTGTGTTTGGTCAGCGGGGCGCCCCGTCTATAGGCCCCCTCTGCTCGTCACTGATATATAAGCATATGTCACAACAAGTGACCATTCTATCCTGGCAGCTGGCATTCGAAAAAAAAAAATATTTTTTTAATTAATTATTGATGGCGGCTCTCAAAAAATAGGGCGTATCTTTTCACCATGGGAAACAATCCTGTCAGGAATTTTTTTTATTAAAAAAAAAATATTGGAATGCAGGCAAAAGAAAGTGATAGGGTTTGGGACTAAACCCTAAAAAATTTAATACAAAGTAAATTATTTATTTATTTTATAATCTTCCTTCAAGTGAATGTCACACGTTATAATAAAATTAAAAGTAAATTTTTCATTGCATTAGTCAACATAAAAAGCTCTAATAAATTAAGTAAAAAAATTTCAAATATTTCACAGAGAGGAAACAGAATTTATGGAGTTGGGAGCACGTTTTTTTTAGACATTCTTATTATCAGCACGATATATCGTGGTAGGAGTAAACCGGAAAAATATCTAAATTCATGTTCACGAAATTATTTTAAAATCTTTCCAAAATTCATTATTGTATTAATATAATCTCGATGTTAAATTAAGTTTATGAAAGAGTTAAAAAGATTGATTTCGAACATTTTTTTTAAATTTCAAGATATAATAGAAAAAATCTGGTGTGACCTTCGGTACCTTCGATAATCGAAAGTTGTGTTCAGTGCTTGTCACACCAGATTTTTGTGTCGACATGTATTTAGTTTCCGACAGTAGGGTACAATTAAATCAAGATGTAAAATTTATAAACGTGGGAAAATATTTATATTTTGTTACAATGGGAACCATTTCTCCTATCTTTTCTATGGAGTACAAGAGTAAATTGGTCTTCAGAAGATTTCAATGGCAAAATGAGAATATACATTTTAAAGAGCTAAAAAATAATTGATTTATGAATTAAAAAAAAAAATCGTTGGAGCGAATTTAGAGAAAATAAAAAAAAACTGAAAAAGTTCATCAGTAAAGTACTAGTACTCTTTGGTCGATTTTGTTCAAAAGTTTTGTGTCACGTCCCATGGGGGTGCCTAACTTAAATATAAAATTTCAACTTCCTAGCTCGTTTCGTTCTTGAGATATTTTGTTCACAGACACACAGACAGACAATGTCGCGAATACCACTTTTTTGGATTCAGGGGACCTCAAAACGTGTATATCCATCAAAAATCTCGACATCGAATTTTTGACATGAATCCAATACTTTCTCTCTATATATATATTAACATATATATAGAGGTAAGAGAAAGTAAAAAAAAAAGTGCTGCTAAAAATATTTACATTTATTTATTGCCCCTCCCTTTTGACGTTTCCGTCCCGATTGAGAGTTGATAACACAGAGTAAAAGAACAACTGTTTAAAGAATAAAAGCTGTCAGTGTAAGAAATAACATTTCAACTTTTTCCATTTTGATAGAAATAATAATAATACACCATATTTGTTGAAATATGTACAATCAGGCAATAATCAATTATATTTTAATCTCTATATAAATAAATACATAATATTCTTGTTTCGAGCTCAATGAGGAAGAGAACACATTGGACAAACAGGACAATATTTGTTCCGTGCCATCACAAATACAATAAACTGTTAAAAATATTCATTAACTAGGTAGAGCTTTGTTTGAAAAAGATGGAGTTTTTTCAATCAACACTCAAATAGACTTCATTAGCCAGTCAATAGAGTCTGGTTCGACTCAGAGGGCGCAATTTAACACATCTCGCAAATTTGCTATCTTAAAAATATTCACGGCTCATGCAATCTTTTATGGGCAGACATCTATTTAATTTTGATGATACTATAGTTCTCGAAAGAGAATGTAACTATTTTAAAACTTTAGATTTTTTTTTTCATTTATTCGGCCATCAGCCAGAGGCCATCGGCCCTAGATCTTTCTTATTGACAGCGTGAATTTTAAAAGGGACTATCATTCCACCGTGTTTCTTTATAGAAATAAAATAGTTGCAAATAATTTAATTAAAGGAGTGGAGGGGGGAGTGAGTCGAGTTGGCTAGCCGTGGAGGTGCCTCTTCTCGTCATTCGAATACTGAACTCGAAACAAGCTAGTCGCAATTTATGAATAGCATTGCACTCTCGCCTAATTCTATATATTTCAACAACTATTATTATTATTATTCTATTATAGACGCCCTTTATTTCTAATTCTTACAAAATGGAAAGATTGAAATGTTATTTTAAATAATTCTTTATAATTAGTAATTGTGATTTGGTTAAATGTATGATTTGCGATTTATTGTTCTTTTGCTCTAGAGATGGTCCGAATCGGAACAGAAACGTCATCAGGAGGGTAGGGGTAAACAATATTATTACCTGCATTTTTTTTCTACCTACATCTTGTAATATATAAACACAAGCCTTCAAATATTGAAATGAAAAGACATCTCCTTATAGGAATTCCTTAAAACTCTTCCCATTTTAAGGGTCTTATTTAAATGCAACCCTAAAATAACTTAAGGAGAATTTGACAGTGAAATTCTTAAATTAAAAATTTTCTTGGCTTAATTTAAAGATCTCTCTATTAGTTAAATATAATTGCTGACTCTACAGTCTTTAAAAAAGAAATTAATTTTTTGTTAACTTTTTTTTCATTTTTAATTCAATTTCATTTTGATATAAAATTTTTCATCTTTCGATAATCGAATTTGAGCGAATTAAAAAATCAAAAAGCAAATGTCAAAATAAATTTTCCTCTAAAATTAGATTTAAAAAAAAAATGAACATAGAGTAGAGTAGTGAAGTAGAAATAATAATAATAGGCTTTTTGGAAATGTGACGAACGAGGGTTGAACAAGTTCGGGACATGTTTATTTAAAAGCTCAAGCGAGGCGGCCACGTTGCAAAAATGCATTTTCCAAACTTAGCAACTTATCGGGGGCATCGAATAGCTTTTTAAAAATTATACATTCGTAGAGAGTTCATTTTCGATTGTGCATCGGCCGAAATTTAATATATTATCGTGTGCGAGAGGTGAGGGTTGGCTGGTCGTTGGACCTAACTGTGATTGATGCTGATGTGACCGACGATGTCCCCGTGTCAGCCCCGGTGACATTTCATTTGGCCAGGGAACAGGGAACAGAACACCTCCTCTCCTCTATGTGTGTGTGTGGATCTAATCCTCCACCCCCCCCCCCCTCTCCTCCTATATATCCAGGGGAGAGGACAGCTTGTTGCGGCAATTTGAAAAATTCATTTATCCCCATTGTGTATTTTTAGTCTCTTGTCGCATGTTTTCGTTTGTTCCTTATCAAAATGAGATTTTAAATATTTAAATTAAAAAAAAAAAATTTTTTTTTCGTTGGTTAGAGCACATTGCAGTCACATTCTCTTCTAACAAGATAATTTAATTAGATGAGCAAGGAGAACATGTATTTCCTTTCTAAGAGATGACTAAATATGTATACCAAACATTGTAATTAACATCTTTTAAGATTCAAGATATAAATTAAATAATTATAACATGTTTTTATCATATTAGTACGTAATAATTAATTAAATAATACAAAAAGTCTACCACCAGGGTAGAGATGGAAAACGCGCTCGAAAAGTCGATTTTCAATTTTGAAATCGACTTGATATTTTTTTATTCTTAGAATCGATTAATCATTTCTGAAAGTCGACTTTTCGATTTTCAAGTCGACTTTTTAAAAACTTTAAAACTCGTGCTTAGGAGATACTCAGTAAATAGTCGATTATTTTCAGTAAAAGATCGATTTTTGACTAAAGTCAGGTCGACTTTTCTATCCCAGGGTTGCTTTTGAATATTTTTCAAAAAACAAAAATCTTTTTAATTTGGGTGCCAGAGATTTCTCTAGGAGTTTCCTCATCTTCCCCTCCAATTGAAAATATACCCGTCCCCGTCCTAAATTTATTAGCCCTCTCTTGTTTGGTTAATTACCTCTCATAAATTGGTTATTGGAAACGTTGATTTGTTAACCATTGTCGATTACGATTAAATGATTACAAAGAGCCAGCCGCTTTAATGCCTCAATATTTAAATAGAGATGGATAGACTCATAATTAAGGCTCAGTCCTAGCCTTTTTAAATTCTCTCTCTCTAAAACAAATCAGCAAAGGATTCCCATTGTAATAAATAAATAAAATAATAAAAGAGTTTAAGGCGATAATTAAAATGATAGGTGAAAATAAAAATACCAATCATGCAATTGAGAAAAAAGAAACCCTTTGAAGTGCATAAATTTTTCTTTGTAATAAAAAATTCATTTCCAAAATGGTAAAATAATGAAAAAGGAATTTTTTTTTTATTTCGTTCTTTTTCGGCATCGAAGGCCATTTAGACCCCGCCTCTATTTATTTCAATTGAATTGGTAACTAATTCCACTGAAATAAATTTTTGCCCCATGGACGGTATGCAAATCCGTGAGAGAGTTAGTTTTTTTTAATGTGATAAGATCATAAAACAAAAAATCTGATGTGACTGTCACACCAGATTTTTCGTGTCGTTGGCGGGACTGTCACACCAGATTTTTCGTGTCGACATATATTTCGAAGCTTTTGAACAAAATCAGCCAAAGAATACTAGTGCTTTAGTGATGTATAATACGTTTTCACTTTTTTTCGATTTTCTCAAAATTCGCTCAAACGATTTTGATTAAAATTCAAAAATCAATTATTTTTTTAGATGCTCTTTAAAATGTATATTCTCATTTTGACATTGAAATCTTCTGAAGACCACTTTACTCTTGTACTCCATAAGAAAGATAGGAAAAATGATTGCCATGGTAACAAAACATAAATATTCTCCCATACTTATAAATTTTACATCTTGAAAATCGAATGTTCTTTACTGTCGGAAACTAAATACATGCCGACACAAAAAATCTGATGTGACAAGCCCAGAACACAACTTTTGATTACCGAAGGTTGTGTGCTGTGCGCCAGTCACACCAGATTTTTTCTTTTTTCAATAGAGACACAAAATATTTATCATTGTGAGTTTTTTCAATAAATTCGCTAAAATAATCTGTTATTTATAGAAATTATATACTATTAATTAATTAGCTTAAAACGTAACACTCCCCTCACCTTGGTTGCCGTTTAAGATGACCGGTAATAACATATCCGATTGTTATTGTTTGTAAACAATCCCAGAGGGCATTCACAAGGCCTACACTGATTGTATTATGCCCTATTGTTAATCCAGAGTATATGCTTCGTGATGCATGTAAGCCTGGCCTGAAAACAAGGGTCCAAGAAATCTAGGCATCGATTATAGACCTCTAGTGAAACTAAATCTATAGTAAAGTCGTGGGAGGGGGGGATTATAATATAATGCATTCGATAAATGAGCTTAACTATCGGACAGTGATGGATCAGTCAGTAAATATAAACGATATTAATCAATTAATATGCCAGATGCTAAATGATGAGAGAGAGAGAGAGGTATTAAATTAAATAGTGATGTTTAAAATAACCCCCCTCCCCTCTGCCCAACTCGTTCATCCTAAATGACTAATAATAAACAATACTTATGAACAGATAATAAATAAATAAAGGTTACTCTTGGCCATCAGCCAGACTTTATTCATTCGTTTAATTAAATATATATAAAGCGCTCAATGCAAACAAATTTTTCTCAACAAAAATAGTATTAATAATAAACCCACTTAACCATATTATAAAGCTCTAATAATAAAAATTAGAACCTATCTAACCAGTTATTTGTTGCTATCCTCTATTGAAAAATTCCCATCCTTTGCCTAAAATAAATAGAAGAAAAATCTGGTGTGACTGGTCGCACAGCATACAACTTTCTCTTACTCGTACCTTGGGTAATCGAAAGTTGTGTTCTGTGCTTGACACACCAGATTTTTTGTGTCCACATATGATTAGTTTCCGACAGTTCGGTACATTCGAATTTCAAGATGTTACAGAGGCGTACCGAGGCAGTTGGGGGCCTGGGGCGGAACTAGAAGAGGGGGCCTTATATTGAATTTTTTTTTTGGGGGGGCCTCATCTTTAAATATCCCTCTCCTCTATACACAAAAATATTTTTAAAATACCGTATATCCCTGAACCCCAAGGGCCCCGGGGCCTCAAAGAGAAATTTTCATTAAATTTTGTTTTTACTTGAGCCCTGAGGGCCCCGGGGCCTCTCAAAGAGAAATTTTCATTAAATTTTGTTTTTTTTTTATCTAAATTTTCCCATTTTTACTTGAGCCCCAAGGGCCCCGGGGCCTCTCAAAGAGAAATTTTCATTAAATTTTGTTTTTTTTTTTATCTAAATTTTCCCATTTTTACTTGAGCCCCAAGGGCCCCGGGGCCTCTCAAAGAGAAATTTTCATTAAATTTTGTTTTTTTTTTATCTAAATTTTCCCATTTTTACTTGAGCCCCAAGGGCCCTGGGGCCTCTCAAAGAGAAATTTTCATTAAATTTTGTTTTTTTTTTATCTAAATTTTCCCATTTTTACTTGAGCCCCAAGGGCCCTGGGGCCTCTCAAAGAGAAATTTTCATTAAATTTTGTTTTTTTTTTATCTAAATTTTCCCATTTTTACTTGAGCCCCAAGGGCCCTGGGGCCTCTCAAAGAGAAATTTTCATTAAATTTTGTTTTTTTTTTATCTAAATTTTCCCATTTTTACTTGAGCCCCAAGGGCCCCGGGGCCTCTCAAAGAGAAATTTTCATTAAATTTTGTTTTTTTTTATCTAAATTTTCCCATTTTTACTTGAGCCCCAAGGGCCCCGGGGCCTCTCAAAGAGAAATTTTCATTAAATTTTGTTTTTTTTTTATCTAAATTTTCCCATTTTTACTTGAGCCCCAAGGGCCCTGGGGCCTCTCAAAGAGAAATTTTCATTAAATTTTGTTTTTTTTTTATCTAAATTTTCCCATTTTTACTTGAGCCCCAAGGGCCCCGGGGCCTCTCAAAGAGAAATTTTCATTAAATTTTGTTTTTTTTTTATCTAAATTTTCCCATTTTTACTTGAGCCCCAAGGGCCCTGGGGCCTCTCAAAGAGAAATTTTCATTAAATTTTGTTTTTTTTTTATCTAAATTTTCCCATTTTTACTTGAGCCCCAAGGGCCCTGGGGCCTCTCAAAGAGAAATTTTCATTAAATTTTGTTTTTTTTTTATCTAAATTTTCCCATTTTTACTTGAGCCCCAAGGGCCCTGGGGCCTCTCAAAGAGAAATTTTCATTAAATTTTGTTTTTTTTTTTATCTAAATTTTCCCATTTTTACTTGAGCCCCAAGGGCCCTGGGGCCTCTCAAAGAGAAATTTTCATTAAATTTTGTTTTTTTTTTATCTAAATTTTCCCATTTTTACTTGAGCCCCAAGGGCCCCGGGGCCTCTCAAAGAGAAATTTTCATTAAATTTTGTTTTTTTTTATCTAAATTTTCCCATTTTTACTTGAGCCCCAAGGGCCCCGGGGCCTCTCAAAGAGAAATTTTCATTAAATTTTGTTTTTTTTTTATCTAAATTTTCCCATTTTTACTTGAGCCCCAAGGGCCCTGGGGCCTCTCAAAGAGAAATTTTCATTAAATTTTGTTTTTTTTTATCTAAATTTTCCCATTTTTACTTGAGCCCCAAGGGCCCTGGGGCCTCTCAAAGAGAAATTTTCATTAAATTTTGTTTTTTTTTATCTAAATTTTCCCATTTTTACTTGAGCCCCAAGGGCCCCGGGGCCTCTCAAAGAGAAATTTTCATTAAATTTTGTTTTTTTTTTATCTAAATTTTCCCATTTTTACTTGAGCCCCAAGGGCCCCGGGGCCTCTCAAAGAGAAATTTTCATTAAATTTTGTTTTTTTTTATCTAAATTTTCCCATTTTTACTTGAGCCCCAAGGGCCCTGGGGCCTCTCAAAGAGAAATTTTCATTAAATTTTGTTTTTTTTTATCTAAATTTTCCCATTTTTACTTGAGCCCCAAGGGCCCTGGGGCCTCTCAAAGAGAAATTTTCATTAAATTTTGTTTTTTTTTATCTAAATTTTCCCATTTTTACTTGAGCCCCAAGGGCCCTGGGGCCTCTCAAAGAGAAATTTTCATTAAATTTTGTTTTTTTTTTATCTAAATTTTCCCATTTTTACTTGAGCCCCAAGGGCCCTGGGGCCTCTCAAAGAGAAATTTTCATTAAATTTTGTTTTTTTTTTATCTAAATTTTCCCATTTTTACTTGAGCCCCAAGGGCCCTGGGGCCTCTCAAAGAGAAATTTTCATTAAATTTTGTTTTTTTTTTTATCTAAATTTTCCCATTTTTACTTGAGCCCCAAGGGCCCTGGGGCCTCTCAAAGAGAAATTTTCATTAAATTTTGTTTTTTTTTTATCTAAATTTTCCCATTTTTACTTGAGCCCCAAGGGCCCCGGGGCCTCTCAAAGAGAAATTTTCATTAAATTTTGTTTTTTTTTATCTAAATTTTCCCATTTTTACTTGAGCCCCAAGGGCCCCGGGGACTCTCAAAGAGAAATTTTCATTAAATTTTGTTTTTTTTTTATCTAAATTTTCCCATTTTTACTTGAGCCCCAAGGGTCCTGGGGCCTCTCAAAGAGAAATTTTCATTAAATTTTGTTTTTTTTTTATCTAAATTTTCCCATTTTTACTTGGGATCAATGAAAACGACTCCCACTGCAGCTATAGAAACAGTGCTCTGCCTACCTCCTCTAGATATTCATATCAGGAGGGGAAGCTTTGAGCACAGCAATTAGACTTAAAAATTTAGGGCTATGGCGGTCCAAAAGTATGATGAAGGGACACGGAATTATCCTAAGGGAAGGTTTCATGGGGTGTCCCTCATTAGAAGCACAAGCCGACTATATGTCCCCGCGATATATTTTCGGGAAAACGTACAGAACAGCCTCAGAAAGTGGCCAAGGGCACCCCCGAGAGGGGGATGTGGTTGTCTACACTGATGGCTCTAAGACTCAACAGGGCACAGGATCAGGTATATACTCTGAAAGCGAAATGCTTAGCATTAGTTTGCCTCTGGGAGCGCATGCCACAGTCTTTCAGGCTGAGGTAATGGGTATTCAGGTGGCTGCCAGGGAACTGATCGATAGGAAATACGTAAACAAAACGATATTTATTTTCACGGATAGCAGAGCTGCTATTCAAGCAATAGGAAGGGCTAAATTCTCTTCCAAAATAACACTTGAGTGCCACAAGGCACTAGACGATCTGGCCAATGTTGGAAATAACAGTGTCAGTCTGTTTTGGGTCAAAGGGCACGAGGGCAATAAGGGCAATGAAATGGCTGATTTGCTGGCTAGGATGGGATCGGGGACTGCTTTCTACGGTCCTGAGCCCTCGATCCCGCTGGCAAACTCAACCATTAGAGATATGACCAACAAATTGGTCATAAAAGAACAGACAGAGCGCTGGAGAAGCTCTTTGGGGTGCAGACAGGCCAAGGAGTTCATACTCCGGCCTGAACCTAGGAGGGCTCGCTTTTGCCTGCAACAAACTAGAGAGAAGTTATCAACCTACGTAGGACTTATTACAGGACACTGTAGGCTAAATAGACACCTAAAAATAATAGGTATAAAGGACAGCCCCTTATGTAGGGGCTGCGAATTAGAAGATGAAACCCCAACACATATTATTTGTAGTTGTCAGGCGGTGACATTAACTAGATTATCCACATTGGGAAGTTCAATTTTGGAACCCAAGGATATTCATGCGATCCCCCCCCAATAGGCTTTTAGATTTCTTTGCGAGGCTGGGCTGGTTGAGGGGGGGCGTATAAGGATCGAGTAGCGATCCGGCGAAATGGCACAAGGGGCCCACATTGGTGGCCTAAGTGCCTGGATCCTCAAAAGCGAGGAGACCGCGCCTATATCTAATCCATCCATCCATCCCCATTTTTACTTGAGCCCCAAGGGCCCTGGGGCCTCTCAAAGAGAAATTTTCATTAAATTTTGTTTTTTTTTATCTAAATTTTCCCATTTTTACTTGAGCCCCAAGGGCCCCGGGGCCTCTCAAAGAGAAATTTTCATTAAATTTTGTTTTTTTTTTATCTAAATTTTCCCATTTTTACTTGAGCCCCAAGGGCCCCGGGGCCTCTCAAAGAGAAATTTTCATTAAATTTTGTTTTTTTTTTATCTAAATTTTCCATTTTTACTTGAGCCCTGAGGGCCCCGGGGCCTTTCAAAGGGAAATTTTCATTAAATTTTTTTTTTATAAATATATGGGGGCCTATGCCGGCTCGGGGCCTGGGGCGGACCGCCCCCCTCGCCCCCCCTCGGTACGCCACTGAGATGTTAAATTTATAAACATGGGAAAATATTTATATTTTGTTACCATGGCAACCATTTCTCCTATCTTTTCTATGGAGTACAAGAGTAAAGTGGTCTTCAGAAGATATCAATGGCAAAATGAGAATATACATTTTAAAGAGCTTCTAAAAAATAAGTGATTTTTGAATTTTAATCAAATTAAAGCAAATTTTGAGAAAATCGAAAAAAAAAAACTGAAAAATTACATCAGTAAAGTACTAATACTCTTTGGCCAAAAGCTTCGTGTCACGTGCCAGTGAGGTACCTAACTTAAATGTGAAATTCCAACCTCATAGCTCTTTTGGTTCTTGAGATATTTTGTTCACAGACACACACACAGACAGATAGACCATTTTGCGAAAACTACTTTTTTGGATTCAAACCTCAAAACGTGTATATCCATCAAAATCTCGACATCGAATTCTTGACATTAATCCAATACTTTCTCTTCTCTCTATATATATATATATTACATATATACATAGCTAAGAGAAAGTAAAAAGATACCAAATGACTTATAATTTACTTAATCCTCTCTGATTAGGCATGATTTTAAACAGTTCCTTCCTGTTCTTGAATTTTTTTTTTATTTGAAATTGTTTTTGTGATCAGAGAAAAAATTGAGAGATCATTTAGAAGTTTTTTTTTGTTTTTTTTTTTTTTAGTGAAAATAAGAGATCTTTTGTGATTTAATCTTACTAATAAATTATCTCGTTTTATTTTTTTTTCTCTTTAAATTTAATTAAACAAATATTCATATAAATATTTTAGCATTCAAATGAAATTTTCGGCCATGTCTAATTTAAATTTTGACATTTTCCAACTTAAACAAACACGAATGCGGCTTAAAAATTAAATTGCATCTAGTTAGCGTAAAGTGAGAGTTTTCCTCGCGATTTTTTTCTTAGTCGGCAAAAATATATATCCAAGTTTTTATGAATTCATGTATTCACATGAACGGTTTCAAGCAAGTAAACCAAGGGAACACACACACACACCCACATTTACGAAGACACCGCGTGGTTTCTGAAATTAATTTATATTAATTCCAACTTTTGTTCAGTTCATGGCAGCAAAAGGGATGTTTTCGCCAAGGCACAAATAATTCCAAAGTTTCAAACAGCGCAAGTGAACGAACGAGTATGTATATATATATACGAGGAAAGAGAGAGAGAAAGTAGGAAGATATCAACACTCAGCCACCACTTAGGAGGAGTTTCTCTCCAGTTGATAAACCTTAGTTGTAGCCCGAAACTCGCGGGTCTCAACCCCCTGGCATCTTTTCACCCCCTCGCAGGTTTATTAATGCACGTTCCGTTTTAGGGTGGGAGAAGAGTGAGGGGTAGATTTATATATATATAGTGCCTGTGGCGCTCATCTAACACAACTAAACATTCCTATAGAAATATGCAAGTAGCTTTTGCGGTCTTAGAAACACGCTCTCGGGTACCGACGCCGCGGCGTACTTATTAAATTCCCGAGCCTCCTCTTCACGCCCCTGTTTAGAGAACAAGCAACCTATCTGCATTACACATTGGAGGTTCAACATCCTCCCCCTTCCCGCACACACAGGAAAACACCCTCGGGCCTCTTCCTCTTCTTCTTCTTCTCTCCATACTCTTAAGACGATGCTCTCGACGTAATTCTGAACTTCAGTTAAGTATAAATAAGCCTTGAGACATATCTCTTTCCGCAACAGTTGGTTAAGTAAAAAGCTACAGATTCTTTTATGAGAGCATTCAAAGATTACAATATTGTTTAAATAATGGTGTGAAATGAGATGAAAAATTTGACAACATGTAGACTAAAAAAAAAAGTTTTTTTTTTTTTTGTTCTCTCTTCGCTTGACTCTCATTTTTTACAAACATAAGCTCAACCTTTAATTAAAATATCATTAAAAGATTTTCTATTATCATTATCATTTGTAGATAAAGTAGACATTTTTAATTATTCTATTTGCGATTGATTTCAAACCGTGGGTAACGAGATTTTAGAGAATTGCAAAATTCAAAGAAATTTATTTGACAAAATAAAATAGAAGACTTTTTTTCAATCAATATCAGACACCAGTACAAAAAATATTTTCTTTTTTTTCTTTCTCTTACCTAAATGTATATGTTAATATACATATATTTAGAGAGAAAGTATTGGATTCATATAAAAAATGTCGAGATTTTGATGGATATACACGTTTTGAGATCCCCTGAGTCCAAAAAAGTGGTTTTCCCGACATGGTCTGTCTGGTCTGTCTGTCTATGTGTGTGTCTGGGTTCAATATAAAGCATGAAAGAATTGAGTTAGGAGGTTGAAATTTTATATTTAAGTTAGTAGTACCCCTCTGGCACGTGACACTAAGCTTTTAATCAAAATCGGCCAAAGATTACTAGTACTTTACTGATGCACTTTTTCAGTTTTTTTCGATTTTCTCAAAATTCGCCTCAACGATTTTTTTATAATCAATTATATTTTAGATGCTCTTTATAATGTATATTCTCATTTTGCCATTGAAATTTTCTGAAGACCACTTTACTCTTGTATTTCATAGGAAAGAGAAGAAATGGTTGCCATGGTAACTAAATATATGTTCCCATATTTATACAATTTACATCTTGAAATTCTAGCGTGCTTACCTCCTATACCAAACGTGGCGGGTTCGGATCCCAGGCAGTCCGATGATTTTATTTAAGCCATTTGGCTTAAATAGAAATGCCTGACCCCCCAATAGATATTTTCAATACAACGGTTATCGTCAAAAGTCTTATATGGCCTGAGTTGCCGAGAAGACTCTGTGAATGTGTGTGTAGTGTGAGTCTGAATGAGAACAATACTTTCTCTCTATATATATTTCATATATAGGGTAAGATAAAGTAAAAAAGTGTGAATGTTTAAAAAAAAAAAAATCTTGAAATTCGAATGTACCGTACTGACCTAAATATGTCAACACAAAAAAATCTGGTGTGACAAGCACAGAATACAACTTTCGATTACCGAAGGTAAGAGAAAGTTGTGTGCTGTGCGACCAGTCACACCAGATTTTTTTTAAATAATTCATTTATTAAAAGCTAAGATTAATAAATATGATTGATCAAAATTAAACAATTCTAAATCACATCATTTTGCTCAATTATAAAGAAGAAAATTATGAATTGACATTTGATTTGTTTTTGCAACAAATTTCTCTCTCACATCATTTGTCTCTTTTTGTGTTGTTTCATTCATCTTGGATGATTCTAAGAAACTGATAATAATTCCACTTGTATTCATCCATAAGAGGAAGGAAGGCAGTCCTTGGGAAACTTGTTAATTTTTTTTTTTATTTGCTCGGACAAGCTAAGACTTTGCAAAGTTGAGAATTAACGATCGAAGAGTTTGGTCATTGTGTTATTTTGAAATCGTCCCTTAGCATCTCGGATTTTAATTAGGCCTAATTGACTCGCTGAATCTAGATTTAAGAGGCTACAGGCATTTTTTCGATTTCCTATCCATTCTATTTATTTAAATATGCGAAAAAAAAATTTATTTATTTTTTTTTTAATTGATGAACAAAACACAAATAAACCATAGTTTATCAAATTCATGAATTATAATTTCCAAATGTAAATTTAATTTCATTATTATCAAGTTTTATTATAGAACAATCCAAAAATTCAAATACAATAAAAAATTTGTATCCTCAAAGTTTAAATTAATATTAAAGTTTTATTAATGAAGGAAATTAAAAGTCAAATTTTTAATAAACCTGCCTATCAAGAACAATTTAACCTCGACTTTTGAAATAATTGAAAATCATCATTATATGCAAATCAAAAACGAATGATTAAAAACAATTAAATATTTTTTTATTTTAAACATCTATGATGACGTGTTGATGATCAAAAGAATTGCTTCTGTTTAATTCGATTTTGTACTTTGTCTTATCAATGCACATGTTAAAGGAGGTGTGACATTTGAATTCCGGTGCATAACGGTTTTTTAATTTAAAACTTGTCTAACGTTCCCATGGAATTTGATTATGCATTTTTGGAAATATCTTTGTCATTTGACTGAAAAATAGCCTAAATTTCAAATTTTAGAAGCATTATTTCATAGAAAGAAATTATGTCTATATATTTTTATTCCCTATACCAGCGTTTCCGAAAATTTTTACCGAGGTCCGATACGAAATTTTTCGAGAAATAAAGAAAAAAAAATTTCGAGACCTACCTTATGAAAAAACATTTGTTTACCAAACAAATTATATTTGGAGTTGAATAAAGTTTAAAGGTGTTCCACTCACTCGCTGGTTTTATTCCTCCCGATTCCAATATCATATAGCCTTATAAATATTAAAAAAAAATTTCTGGAGAGGGCGGGTTAATAGGGCATCAGGCCTCGGCAATGCTCTCGGCGGCCCGGGACCTATATACCGGAGATCTTACATTGGTACTCAATTAATGCGCCTGTTACAGCAAAGAAACATACGAGTCAAAAATGGGATTAGGAAACAAAAATATTAATTTTATTTAGATGAGCTATCTTTTTAGACTCAGATAGTACGAGTATTTAAGTGTGAATTTTGATTAGTATTCGTTTCACTTCTAAAGATTTCACACCAAATGGCGAAATACCTATTTAGTGTTTATACCATTAAATAATATTTTGAAACATATCAACTCGTGTTTTTAATTCAATTAATTATATCATCTGGGTATTATCGATATTTTGCTAAAATCAATTATACTGTTCTGCATGAAAATCAGTCCTGACATAATTCCTTCTGTATTCTTATCCTGAATTCAAACTTGCCTTCCGTTTTCCCACATTACCACTCTCTTCGGAGAAGAACTCATCACTCATTTCCATTACATTTCGTTAATTTTATGGCCATTCATTTATGAAAAGGAATATTTTAGCCCTAGCTCTGAATAAGTGGAAAAATTGAGGGAAAAAACAGAAAAAATCGATCATTTAATGATTATTTTACAATTTAAGTGGCAAAATTCTCTCCCAAATCTAACTTCGTGCATATATGCAAAAATATATTTTTTAACATGTCATATATTTTTCTAGACCTTTAGAAGAAATTTTAAGGCTAAAATATCCCATTCCATTCCTCTAAATTTAATTCATGGCGATAAAACTAGCGAAAAGTTATGGAAATAAGTGGATGGTTCTACTCCGAAAATGGAGGTCATATTCGGATTCAGGAGGGGGATTCATGGAAATCAAAAGGAATTCGAAAAAAAATTCCATTTTACAGAACAGAGTTATTTATGAGAAAGGCCTATTGATTTTCCTCTTTAGTTAGTCGAGGGATTCAGAAAGTTATTTGATATAAAATTTTCATTTTAGTTTTAATTCCGATTTGGCTTTATTCCTTCCTAAACACACATTCAGGGATGGGATTGTTATTTAACATATTAGATAGTCAGGTGAAAATTTATTTAAATCATAGTAGTAGAATGGAGGCATGGTGGGGAGTAAAAACACTCAGCTTCTCTCTCTCTAATCACTTCTAGTCCATTGGAAACTAAAGAGAGCGTGGCCTACGAGGGGAAAGCTTCCACACACACCCCCACTACTCACTCTCATTCCTAGCTATTGTGTTGCCTACCTACCGGGCTTTGCCGTTATTGCACTAAAAAAGTAGTAGGCCTATTATCATAAATAGCTGCATATTTTTACTTTCTCTTAACTCTATATATGTTAATATAGTATAGAGAAAGTATTGGATTCATGACAAAAATTCGATGTCGAGATTTTGATGGATATACAGGTTTGAGGTCTCCTGGATCCAAGTGGTTTTCGCGATATGGTCTGTCTGTCTGTGGGTGTGTGTGTTTACAAAATATCTCAAGAACGAAAACAGCTAGGAGCTAGGAGGTTGAAATTTTATATTTAAGTTAGGCACCCTCCTGGGACGTGTGACTCTCATGTATCGGAAAGTTGTAGCTGGAACTTAGAAAAAAATTTTTAGTTGGGACTTTGAAAAAAAGTTGTAGTTAGGACTTAGAAAATGTATGGTTGAGGGGAAAAAAAATTTATGTGCTCTTTATAAGTTACCATTTGAGGGGGACATTTTAGCTTTTTTTATTTTAGTTTTAAAAACAAACAATATTATTAATAAAATCATATTTATTATTATTTATATACTTTATACTAATGCAAAATTGGTTGAGTTTAAAAATTAAAAACTTGAAATTGTTTAGAATATAATAGAATATTTCTATACATAAAAGGAGTGGGGGTAAATTTTATGGGGATTACAAAATTTGAAGTTTTTGAGGTTCAAATCAGTATAGAATAATTTATATATGCTTTGAAGTTTTTGAGGGTCAATCATAGATTCTGCAGTTCTGGTTTAAACCTCAAAGTTGTAAAACCGTCCGAAAGTAAGATTTTGAGGTACAAACTGGGATTACTTTCTATGTTGAATCCAATCTCCAAAAAATTAAACTGACCCTCGAAAACCTCACTGAAAATTTTGAGGTTTAAATAGGAATTTATGTATTGACTCGGGTATCCTCATTTATACTACTTGGCACTGCACATCCTCTCGTATTTATTTAATCTAACAAGTTGAGATATGCCCGGTTTTATTTATCCGTGCTTGAAGATCACATTAGTAAAATTTAATTCAAATACCGAGGGAACTGACATATATTGTTTTTATATAAGTTATCTGGATTTTTCTGGGGGCCGGCAAGTTTGTACAAATTATCGGGAAATACGAATAACCGGGCTACGAATTAACTGGATTTCACTTTATTAATATCTAGAGTCTTTTCGGTGTGTAATATACTGTGAAACCCTCGAACTTTGGCACCAGAAGCTAATACACTTTTTGAAAAAATATTTTTTTTTTTTTTCGATATCGGTGGATGTCATACATAAAAAATAAATGGCGCTTACCTTAAGATTATAAACAGTTTGAGAAAGATTAAACTTATCCTGATGAAAGCTTGAAACGTCGTTTCTGATTTATTTTTTTTTGAATTTAGATTACTTCTATTGTTTATAATTTTTTTTTCATTCTTCGGGCTACTTTTCTAATCCCACTAGACTTTTATTTTATTTTTTTATTTCTTTAAATATATTAGAATCCTTTGATAGAAGTAATTAATTAGCCTCGAGTAAGTGTTAAAAGGCGATTTTTTTTCTCGCCAACTGTCAGAACAGAAGTGGAAGATTTATTATTTTCAAAATATCATCTGTCGTTTGTTTTACATTTCTAGAAATCGAAAACGGGATGCATTGAATATGAAATTAATTTTTTTTTATTCTCGAATTGAGCACAAAGAAATGCCGCTGTCCAAGTAAATTAAGCCAGGGCTGGCTGGCTGGCTGGCTGGTGTCGATCGCCTGAACCAAAAATCGAATTAATATAAATCTTCAGGTGTTTTTTTTTTTTTCAGGTTTGTCCACCAATGAGATGAAAAGAGAGAAGGGATTTATTTTAGGAGGTGTTAAGGCACAAAAAATGACATAATCATATTTAATATATGTGAAATTTTTTATTTGCTCTATAAAAAAAAATATAAATATCTGATCCTTAACTGAAAGAAGAAATTATTCGCTTATTATGACTAAGAAAGATGGCGTTAAGATCTACTCTAGCCAATTAGAAAGCTTGTTTTGGACCACCACATCTGATATTGGTCTATTTTTTACCGATATTTGTTAAAAAATTTTTCTTAATTTGATAAATAATATTAAAAGTAATTTTTTTTTGGTATTTGGATTTTTTAATTTAAATTAATCCTATTAAGAAAATCAATTTAATTCATTTAAAATAAATCCTAAAAATGTCTTTGAGATTAGAGGCCACTATTTGCCTTCAAACGGCCATACCGTGATACAAGTAGGCCTACATTTGTAACATTCTATTCTTTATTGACATCTCTTGCTAGAGAAATCTTGTAAGATTATTTATTAAGAATAGAGAGTTAATTTTATTAATTTTGAGTGGCGTAGACCAGCGTTTCTCAACCTTTTATGGCCCACGGACCAGTAAAATTTATAAAAAAAAATTCGCGGACCAGTGATATTTTTTTATCAACAAAATTTCACTATGTATTAAAGAACTACTACATAAATTAATTGTAACATTTTTATTATCATTTACTTACAATAATATTTAAATGTAAAGATATGTAATTATATATACATATAATAATTAACTATATAAATAAACATTTAACAAAAATCACAGAAAATTATAGAAAAAAAATCACAAACTCATAGACATAGGTTATGTTGTTTTTTTTTACCCTTCTCGGCAAATGAGGCCATTCATGGGCTCAACTTTAATAAATAAATACAATTGTCAGCGGACCAGTAAAATTTCTCCGCGGACCACTGGGGGTCCGCCGGACCAGAGTCAGAGGTTGAGAATAGTTGGTGTAAATATTAGCTACTAAAGTACAAATAGTTTCGCTAAGAGTTTTTATATAATTAAATATTTATTAATTCATACCCGAAAATAAGGAGACCACAGGTCTAATAGTAAGGGCATCGAGTACAAATTGGAGGATCCGTGGTTCAACTCCCGGGCACACCCTTATTTTTTCGCTATATGAATTAATAAATATTTAATTATATAAATTTCCATTTGGCGGCTCACATACTCTTGATATATTTTATATCTTAAATATTTATTATATATAATTTCTTATTTATTAAGAGTTTTTCATAAAATAGTCAAATTATTCGACAAATTATTCTAAAGCTCTCTTTGATTTTTTTTATTCTTATTTTTATTTGAAAAATCCCTAAAATAAAAAAAAAAAAAACCCCCACTTTGTTGTGCCCCACACCAGATTGTTTTTATTTTGTATTGATATTTTGAAATTTTATATTGTGAGGGGTGGCCGAGACGCCCTACCCAAAAAAAAAAAAACTGAAGCTACCAACTTGAAAAATCTATTTTGGCCTATTAATAAACTTGAAAAAAAAATTTCTACTTGTATGTATTCTTAATTAAAATTAATGATTCACTTATTTTATTCTATATTAATTTTTTTCTTCTTGATTCTATTTGTTAAACTTATAATAAAATAGGTTTTAAAATAAGATCACAATTTCAGTAAATTTTATATTCATGTATAATTTGAATTTTTCTAACGAGTGTGCTCTGTTCTTATAGAGTATAGTGTATAATTCTTTATTACGTCTACCTCTACGCTTTACAAGCCAAAGTGCTTTTAACAAGTTGACCTTGTTTAATTCATTGTCTCATACTTATTTAATTCCACTTGTCATTTTCATTGGACTTTTAATCGCATTTCTTATTATATTTTATGTAGATATCATGTTTTTTTTTCCTTTGTTACTAGACATCATGGATTTTTATAAAAAAAAAGAACGATATTCATGTTAAAAGAAACTGCGGGCAATTTAAATAAAATTATGTTATGGCGATTTGGAGAAACATTAGTGTCGTTTGTTTAAATAGGTAATTTCAATTTGAATGAAATGAATTCTTTGTAAAAAGGTAATAATAGCTAAATGTGAAGAATAATGAAAATTCAAGATACAGTGCTATATAAATTAATCTATAATTATTTCTCAAAAGATCAGCTGATTTCTCATATTTTATCTGTGGCCATTTCTACTAACCTCAGCAAAAAAATATATTTTGTCGAAGGATTCATAACAAACAGTATTATAAAAATCTGGTGTGACTGACGCCCAGCACACCAGATTTCAATGGCAAAATGAGAATATACATTTTAAAGAGCATCTAAAAAATAATTGATTTTTGAATTTTAATCAAAATTGTTGGAGCAAATTTTGAGAAAATCGAAAAAAATTGAAAAAGTACATCAACAAAGTAGTAGTACTTTTTGACAGATTTTGTTTAAAAGCATATTTTCACGCCCTAGATGGGTGCCTAACTTAAATATAAAATTTCAATCTCCTAGCTCAAATCCTTCATGCTTTAAATTGAACCCAGACACACACACAGACACACAGACCAATTTGCGGGACCCACTTTTTTGGACTCAGGGGACCTCAAAACATGTATATCCATCAAAATCTCGACATCGAATTTTTGACATGATCGCAATACTTTCTCTCTCTATATATTTCATGTATAGGGTAAGAGAAAGTAAAAATTGTTGAGAAGCGGGGCGGGGGCGTTTTGTTTACAAGTACTTGACTAATATTTTTCCGAATTCGTGAATTGAATAAATTTATTAGTTCACTACATGCCTATATTGGTATGCATAAGTTTAGTAATTTAACCTTGCGACTATTACTCATCAAAATTTACAATTAAAATGAATATAGGCCTTCGTATTTGTAAAATTTTTATTATCTTTATAGTTGACAAATAAATTTTTACAAAATTTAATTGAAAATCTTTTTTTTATTTTGATTTAAGCATCGAAACATTTATTCTGTTTATACAAAAAATTCAAGACATTATTTCCAAATTTGATGGTGATATTTAATAAACTAATTCACCCTCCAAAAAATTAATTCCTTAATTTTAACATGGAGTGAGGCTAGAAATAGTTTTCGGGGTGATTTTGTTTTATCCTGGATCTATGACCTTATGCATTCATTTACAAGTTTCTCGGTGTGTCTGTCTGTGTATACAATTTAAAGTATGAAGGAATTGAGCTAGGAGATTGAAATTTTATATTTAAGTTAGGCACCCACCTACAGCGTGAAAATAAGCTTTTAAACAAAATCTGTCAAAAAGTACTAGTACTTTGCTGATGTACTTTTTCAATTTTTTTTCGATTTTCTCAAAATTCGCTCCAACCATTTTGATTAAAATTCAAAAATCAATTATTTTTTTAGATGCTCTTTAAAATGTATATTCTCATTTTGCCATTGAAATCTTTTGAAGACCACTTTACTCTTGTACTTCATAGGAAAGATAGGAGAAATGGTTGCCATGGTAACAAAATATAAATATTTTTCCATAATTATAAATTGTACATTTTGAAATTCGAATGTACCGTACTGTCGGAAACTAAATATATGTCGACACAAAAAATCTGATGCGACCAGTAACACCAGATTTTTATTTATTGTTGGGGTATAAATGTGTTGTGTAGTCGCATAAACATCCACCTTTTTCTTGCACCCGATTGACGTCATTGCTTACGGAAATGCAAATGTGTTGACTCTTAACCCTACTTCACTAGAGTAAAGAGGCAAACTGACATAAACTGACCTAATTCTACTTTGCATAAAGAAGTTTCACTTCAAAAAATATTTCCCCTCCATCCTGGATAAATTTCTACAAACGCCCTGGCTTATAAATTTAAAGTATAGGCCTATTTCATACCGGTATTTCATTTTATATTAAATTTTTTTCTAAATTCCTAAATATGCAATTTATATGGATTTGAGTGCTCGTTTCATCTTCAACATATCCAATTAAATTTGCTAATGGAATCTCTGTATATAATATGATATTTAAGAGCCCTGAGCATTATGGTGCTTGGACTGCTTGCTGTTTACAAATTGCCGCTTAAAGCCCACATCATGTGTTCTCATTATATGCGATATATTTTCCGAAATGAAAATCGAGCCTAGGCTATATTTTCCATGAGGATGAATTTATATTAAACATGTGCGCGTTGGTGTGGCGAATCCACTCATCCAGCAAAGCAACCCTTTTGTGCAGAAAACAGACAAGTTAATAGAAATATTAATAAATTTATATACAGGCTAGTTTTACTTTAAATTTCTATTGAAATTTTAAAATTAAATTAAAGTTTAATAAATAAATTTGATGAAATATTGATTGGTAGTGAATACTTACTTGTGAGTATTCATTCATTCATCCAATCACTTCACATTATTGGGGAGAAGGGCGGCCTTTAAAATTACTTTTTATATAAGTTGGACATTTTAAGGAATTCTCCGTTTTTTAAATGAATCAAAATCATTAAAAATTCTATAAGAAAATAAAAAAAATTAATAGATTTTACAAGATGTGTATTTTATAGCTGGATAATCAATCGTTAATTGGTAAAGAAAAGAATTGCAGTATTTTTCTTTTATTGGGTCCTCTATGCTGACGTTTCGGTCTTGACCTCAAGCTCTGAGAATGGTCTTGACCAAAAACGAAACGTCAGTATAGAGGGGGGCCAATAAAAGAAATATATCTAGCTGCAATTCTTTTCTTTACCAATTAAAAATTAATAGTTAATTTTATTTGATCAGGACAAGATTATCATTCTTGAAAATATTTGAGTGGTGACTTGTCTTTGAGTTGGTCCTCAAACATGAAGCAATAAAAATCCAAAATATTATTGTTTTTTATTGCTTCCTACTAATTAAAAAGTTAATTATTTTTAAAACTGGTAAATTCGAAAAGAAATTGGTTTTTATAAAATAAACTTTTATAAAAATATTCCAATGACAGATCTGACAGTGAACAAAACAATCTTTCTGATTGAGTCGAACTTAACACAATATTAAAACCGCTATAATTTCTTACCCCCCCTAAATAAGCGCCAATCTATTTAATTGTAAATTTTGAGAGAATATTTTCAAGAGAAAGGGAACATATTAATTTACTTTCTCTTATTTTGCACCAATACGGGGGCCATTTGTGTGTCAAAACATTTTTTTTTACTGATTCCCAATAAATCTTTCAAAAAATCCACTTGTTCTTGGATTAACTGACTGATCGATTACGTACATAAGAACACTTTACAAATTTTTGCTTATCGGTTCTAAAATCAAATACATTACAATAACTGTCTTTTTTTTAATAGACGGACCACAAAAAAATTTAAGTATATAATTTTTTTTTTTTTAATTGAATATTTAATGTGAGACATCGAAATATCACTCCCCTCACGATCATTGAATTAATCTCTCCAGGAAATAATCATAATTTATTCTAGGCGTGGTTACATATCGGGAGTGAATAAATAAAAGATTATATTGTATATTATAAACTTACCCCAATCGATACTCAATAAAAATGACAATCAGATTAATAAATTGTCTCCAAAGATAAGAGACCCCGACTAATGACCATAATAACAGTGTTAGATGGCGGTGATATGGAAATGCCGGGGCTGATCAGAGAGAGAGAGAGAGAGATTCATCTGATGGACAAGAGAGAGAGATAAAAAAAAGGAGTTCTGGTTGGACAAGGTGGATGTCTGCATGCAGGATGCAGGAGGAGCATACTAACGAGGAGATAAGGTCTCTGCAAACGACGACGGTTAAGACAATGAGGGCACAGAGCGCCGTGTTTCACCTCCACCGAATGTTAAATCACTCAAACTGGACTGAAATATTTAAGCCGAGCTTGTTGTAGTAGTTTCAGGTTTTTCAAAAAAAAAAAAAAAAAAGAGGGAGTTGCTCGATTCAAATGTAGAGTGTATGTGATTGGTCCATTGGTAAAGTTGAGATGCTGATTGGCCTATAGGCTGGACATGATTGCTTTAACTGTAGAGGCGGAGGATGTTGTCACGTATGCATAAATAAAAAAAACAACAACAAGGGGAGATGTAATTAAAAGGGGCGGCACATTTATCAATAAACATTTTTGTGGACGGATGTTTTTTTTTTTTCAATAAATATCAATTTGTCACTTGATCATATCTTCTTATTAGAAATTGTAATTGATTTTTTTTTCACCTCTCTTTCTTTAAGATTAATGATTCCAATTGTTGTATTGAAATTGGATAGGTAAATACTTTTGTTTGACTCATTCGTCGAGAGAGTCTTCAGTCAACAAAAGATCCTTATCTGGCATGAAAGCCTTTTGTGTAATATTTTTTTTTTTTTTTTTTTTTATCTAATTCAATTATTGAAGGAGTGTCTGTAGCTCTAATTAATAAAGAAAAGGAAGACAGGAAGCTGCCAAAAATAAAACATCTGCTTGCTTATTGAATTTTGAGACGTTTCGGACCAAATTTAAAATCGACCTATCCACATCTATTTAAATTGCTATAAAATCTCTCACGGAAAGATGAATGAGGTCTCATTTTACAGCTTTTTAGATGCTCTTTCCAATGATATACAACAGCAGCAGTTTACATTTAAAAATTTCAAACGCCTTTTCTTGAATTGTTGAATTTCGGACATTCGCACCTATGATTCTCAGCAAGCGATATAATGTACATATACAAGAGATATTTTGACTTTCATACATTAAATGGACCCTGTTATCAAGGGCGGATACAAGAGGAGGGGTAAAGGGGGTAATTACCCCCTCCCGTGATTTGAAAAAAAATACCTACTTTTTTTCGAAAAAAAATTTATTTTTAATGTAAAATTTTAAAAATTAATAATATTGTTTTAAATGCTATAATTAATAGATTTTTTATGAAATATATCGTAAAAAAATTTATATACCGGTATAATGTTACTTGCAAAATTGACAAAAAAATTATCTTATCTTATATAATCCAATGAAAACAAAAAACTTTAATGTTAAACTCGGTTGCTGGCGCTTGACACACTAATGCGTAACAGGTTCCAAATAATACCCAGAGTTAGTTATTGAAATGCAAGCAAGATACATGTTTAGTTTACGCTATTAAGTGAACCCACATGATATTAGTAGAGCCTATAACTTATGTAATTATTTCATTGTTTATTTTTTAAATAAGTATCAACATTTTTTAGAAGAATTCCAAATCTTTATTCCATTTCTACTTCCAATAAAATTTTTCATAAACAATAATTACATGAGTAAACTCATGGAAGTCCACTTGGGCCCTAAATTTATTTATAACTATAATCTTAATCAATTAATGTCATTTGCTTTCAATTTCTACTATTAATATTATGTAAAAGGCAGTCTGTCTGTCTAGATATCTGTCCGCTTAGACAGGACGGATTTTCATGAAGTTTTTTTTTTTAATAAATCGAAAATATTCCGTGGTGGCTTGAGGCTATCATTATTTCAAATTAGAGGAAGGGGACTCCTCTTATAAGGAATTTACAAATCCAGAAATTACTAAATAACAAGCATAATTATTACAAGTGGGCTGCGTCCCCGTTCGGTGAGCAAATGCATTAAATTTATTCTTGATTACTGTTTGGAAATTTTGCAATTACTCTCCGAAGTCCGAATTTTAAACTTTTAAATTTCCTTCTTTGACTCAACTTCCTATTATTCTGGCCAATCAGCGCACTGATAGGCACATACACATAGGGACAGGAAGTCAACCGCTAGAGCTTTATATTATAGTATGAGTATGATGATAATAATTAACAGGCTACAATATTTTTTTTTTATAAATTCTTATGTATAAAGTAAGAAAAAAAAATTCCTGAGATCTCTAAAATTAAAAAACCCTAACGACCCTAAACAAGGCCGCCGAGAGAAGGACAGACAGTGGTGAAAATATTTCATTCACGCTTATCTATAAAAATATTCAAAAATCAAATTTATTATGATTATGATAAAAAATATCAAAACCTAAAATGTTTTAGTTTTAATATCAAATGATTTAAATTAAAATAAACACTAGATGAAAGGAGGTTTTTAGTCTCCACGAAATAAAACTCTCTGTTAAGAATAACTGGCTGCCTGCTCCTTTCATCTGTTGTTTAAATACAACTCTTCAAATTTAAATTAAAACAATCACAATTAGAAAAAAAAAATAATGAATTCAGAGGGAAAATTTAGTAGAAAATTTATAACCTATTAATTGATCCAGAATTTATTCAATCATTAAAATTAAAAAGAAGCTAGTAAATGAACTTAATTACTATTTATCAAGTCATAAAGAAAATATAAATATTTATGTATCGTTTAAGAAGAGAGACAGAGAGAGAGCCGTTTAATATCACTTCCTGTAATCAATAAAACGAGTGACAAATCAATAAATTCATATTACTCATTTATAGCGTATAATTAAAATAATAGTCTGTGCATAATCATCAGGAGAGGGGGAGGGGGGAGGGGGCAATGAACTTGCATTGCATGTTATATATGTTCGGTGAATTGTTTGGATGTTTGACAAATATGAAATGTCTATGTCTTTTTAGATGTAAACAATTTGATCGTCATGTTCTACATGATAAAATTATCGTTATTTTACAAATCAAAATCTATTATTAGTCAAGGATTTGCTAAAAATAAATAAAAACTTTGTTATAATAAAAGAGAATTTTGTTTGTGGTGGGAGAAGTTGATCGCCTTACTTTGTTATTTTTTGATATGATAGAAAGGAAAATTTTAATTAATAGCAAAACAAAATTTATTTCGTATTTTAAGCTCTTTGAATATGTTAAATATATTTTCAAGAGCATTTTTGATTTGTAATTATATCTTGAATGAATATTCTATTCGAATTTGAATAATTAATCAATAAAAACTTTTATTTGTGTTCAACTCATTTGAATTTCAATTAAATTTGTTTTATTATTATTTTTTTTATTTTCTCAATTACCTATGTAAATATGTAATATATATATTGAGGAGTATTGGTTCATTTAAAATATTCGTGTCGAGATTTTGATTGGATTTGTTCTGTTCTCAGCTCCTCGATAATTGTACATATTAATAAAGAAATTGTTTTCACACCGGACGTTGGATGTTTAACATTCTTTGCTCAATAAATTTCTGGATTCATTTTCGATGAATAAATTATATAAAAGATGTTTTTTTTTTTTATTTTCGTTTATTAGTACAAGAATCAAGACTAACAAGTTGAAATAGGATTTATAAAACAGCCTATTTTTACTTACCTATAGGTCTATGTGTTAATATATAAAGTATTGCTTGACGAGATTATAGTGGAAATACACGTTTTGGCACCTCCTAATCCAAATAAGTGGACCTTGCAAAATGCCTGACTGTTAACAAAATATCTCAAGAACGAAAAGAGCTACGAAGTTTAAATTTGATATTTAAGTTTGGTGTCCTATCAAGAATCAAAATCGGCTAAAAAGTACTAGTACTTTACTGTTGTAGTTTTTCAGTTTTTTTTTGTTTTTTTTTTTTTCAATTTTCTTAAAATTCGCTCCAACGATTTTGATTAAAATTCATAAATCAATTATTTTTAGCTTCTCTCATATTCGACTCAAAAATTGTTTGAAGCACAATTTACTCTTGCTAAGAGTATTTATTTTTTATAATAAATAATAAACCACAATATCTTTTAACTTATTTTCAGTTTTTTGCTTATACCTCATAAACTAAGCATATTTTGTGAACCAAACTACAATACAAAATTGTAGAGTATTAAAATCTGGTCCATAAATCGAATGTGTAGACCCAATATTAACCGAGATACGGCCGAACGAATTTTTTTGTTTTTATTCCTTTGTCTAACTTTGATTGGCCTTATCTCGGTTAATATTGGTTCTTTAAATTCGTTTTAACAACCAAATTTTAGCAAATTTAATGCTCTACAACTTTGTATAGTGCTATGGTGCACAAAATATGCTTAGTTTATGAGATATAAAACAAAATATAAATTGAAAAAAGTTCTAAAATTTGAGATTTATGTCCCTCCCCCCCTCCCCTCACTTCAAGTTAGCACAGAGTTCTCGAGGTCGAAAACTTATAATAGACATCCTAGAGTACCCCCCAAATAACCTTACAAATTTCTACAAGCAAATGGTGGCCAACACATTATTAATTAATAAATATTGTCTATATGTCCGGTGTTCATATTATTTTGTCTATCCACTGTATATATGAACACCAAAAAACAAATTTTGTGTGACAGCACCATTTTCGAATACTGAGGAAGTTGTGTATGCCTGTGTGGTCACATCAGATTTTAAAAAAAGTTTATTTATTCAATACACATACAGTATATGAACTATTTAAAACTGATGACATCGAAAGTTAAATTTACGTAAATAATTGAAATTTAATCAATTCCTCTTTTATACTTTTAATTAAGATAAAGAGGGAGAAAAAAAAACTTTTTCAAATTGATGAAAGAAGCCAATTCGTTGAGATATTTTTCACCTGGAAGTTAATATATTTTTAAATCCACTTCACTCTTGAAGAGGCAACATTTTTTGTTTATATTGTTCTTGATTAAAAAATTATCAAGGGAATAGGTTTGATAGCCATTGTTAACATAATCGTAAGGATCGGTCCTGTCTGACTGCTAAACCATATAATTAAACTACATTTTGATTAAAAAGGATATCTTACAATCTCAATATAGATGTAAAAAAAAAATATTTCCTCTACCATGGTGAATGAAATACAAGGGCGGATACAGGGGGATAAAGGGGGTAATTACCCATTACTCCCCCCCCAAAGATTTGAAAAAAAATACTTTTTTTTCGAAAAAAATTTATTTTTAATGTAAAATTTTAAAAATTAATACTTAATTTATGTATGTAGTCTATTTATATTCTACTACCAAACTAACAAACTAGTACAGAATGCGCCTTTAAATTTCCGAAATTAAAAAAACCCCCCCCAATAGTGTGCTGTGCGACCAGTCACACCAGGCTTAGTTTACGAGATATAAAACAAAATAAAAATTGAAAAAAGTTCAAAAATTTGAGATTTTTGTCCCCCCCCCCCCGCACTCCTAGTTAGCACAGGGTCCTCGAGGTCGAAAACTTAAAATAGACATCCTAGAGTACCCTCAAATAACCTTTTAAAATTTCTACAAGCAAATGGTGGCTCAACACATTATTAATTAATAAATATTGTCTATATGTCCGGTGTTCATATTATTTTGTCTATCTCCTGTATATATGAACACAAAAACAAATTTTGTGTGACAGCACGACTTTCGAATACTGAGGAAGTTGTGTATGCCTGTGTGGTCACATCAGATTTTTAAAAAAGTTTATTTATTCAATACACATACAGTATATGAACTATTTAAAACTGATGACATCGAAAGTTAAATTTACGTAAATAATTGAAATTTAATCAATTCCTCTTTTATACTTTTAATTAAGATAAAGAGGGAGAAAAAAAACTTTTTCAAATTGATGAAAGAAGCCAATTCGTTGAGATATTTTTCCCCTGGAAGTTAATATATTTTCAAAATCCACTTCACTCTTGAAGAGGCAACATTTTTTGTTTATATCGTTCCCTATAAGCTCTTGATTAAAAAATTATCAAGGGAATAGTTTTGATAGCCATTGTTAACATAATCGTAAGGATCGCGTCCTGTCTGACTGCTAAACCATATAATTAAACTACATTTTGATTAAAAAGGATGTCTTACAATCTCAATATAGATGTAAAAAAAAATATTTCCTCTACCATGGTGAATGAAATACGAAATTATCGTATAAAATCAAAATTTTATACAAAACTGTTTCAATATGAATTAGGAAACAATGTTCTACGTTTTGAACTCTGGTCTCAACTTAGTTAATTAAGATTTACAGCCAGAGAAATATTTTGAAAAATTCAACAAAAGTAATTAGCGTACTAAAAACTTTTATTGTAGTAGGCCTATCAATTAGAACGATGTTTGGTTTTGAGTTGGCCCCACCAATTTATATTTCATTAACAATCAGCAGCCATATTTTAAATATAAATTAATAATTTCTTTCGGTTTAGTAAAATTTTTCCAATTTGATTTATTCGTATTGAAGGAAGTAGGGATTAATTAATTCGGTGCCCGTGGTGGTAAAAAGCCTCCCTCTCCAGAAGGGCTGGCTGTCCGTGGCAGAACATAAAATATCCCCGAAGACAATAGCATTCATTGTCCGTCGTGGTCCGTGGTGGTAATTCGAGCCTCGATTCGTGGCACGTGCCTCGTGCTTGAATCAAGAAGCAAGCTTGCTTAATTCATAAACGTGTGTTTAATGTTTGTGATGTCTGTCCGCTTATGGTGGGGGAGAGGCACAATACATAAATGAGCAAGGGAATAGCCAGGAACACAGTTGGTCCCGAAACACCCACCCACACCCGTTAGCAACATCCTTTCCTTGGGTACTGTAGTATGTGGTATGTGAATACGGAATTCGCTCAAGGTGAGTCCTTCTCGTTTTCAATTTATTGTAAATCTCTCTTTCTTTCTTTTTTTTAAGGGAATTTAACATCAAAATGTTTATCCTATGCTAATTAAATTAAATAAAAATAATTCTTTTGAATTTAAATGTAAATTATGTTAATGAAAGAGAATTACATGAAAATAGAAAAAAATAGACTAATAAATAAAGCCGATCCTTTGATGAAGAATAAAAAAAATACAATTATATATTCGTGTTATTTATTGATTCTGATTACTTTTTTTTTGCCTTTTCAACATTTGAGTCGGTAGGATATAGCCTACTATAGAATACTGTAGAAATAAATTTAATAGATTATTTTATTTGTTTAACTGGCTCATTTTAATTTTACTTCTACAAAGTTCTGTATAGGATACTCTTTTTAGATTTTTGAAAATTAGTCATTTTGAGACAATGTGGAGAAAGACCGTAATTATATGACAACAATTATTATTATTATTATTATTATTATTATTATTTTTATTATCACACACATACACAGTCTTTTCGGCAACAGGCCATTTAAGACTTTGACGATAACCGTTATATGAACCCTGTTATGCATTAGTGTGTCAAGCGCCAAAAAAAATTAAAAATTGAGTCAAGCACGGAATATTGTTTCAAATCCTATATTTAATAGTATTTTTTATGAAATATGTACTAAAAAAATTTATATTTAATGTTACTTGCACAATTGACAAAAAAAATTATATATAATCCAATGAAAACAAAAAACTTTAATGTTAATTTTCTCAAAACTCGGTAGCTGGCGCTTGACACACTAATGCGTAACAGGGTCCATATATGATAATATCTATTGGGGGTTCAGGCATTCTTATTTAAGCCATTTGGTATCCAAATGGACTGCCTGGGGTCCGAACTCGCGACGTTCGGTATAGAAGGTAGGCACGCTACCAACTACTCCAAGCCCGGGGGCATAACAACTATTTTGTCTACCTCGAATTGAGTGCTTTAAGTTTTCAGCACAACTACCAATTTGATATTTTGTTTATTTATTTAATAAAATAATTTATTAAATTCCTCAACGCATTTAAGAGCGCAAATTCAGTAGCTGAAGAAGGAATAATTAAACTCAATTTATACCTATTCGAGTCAGCACACTGTCAACTTAAAAAGGAGAGTCAATCAACTGTTGCTTGAAATTTCCTGCATTGAACAACAAATACTAATAATCTCTCGCTGGTCCAAGAGCTTGGCAAATATCAATCAGAGTAGAACTCTCTCTCTGTCTCTCTTTGTGCACCTCCTCGTCCAGCTAGCTCCAGCTTCCCTAAGCACTGGCCAGTTAGCTCGTGCCAACTTATGCAAACAGTCTGAGCTCATTAAAATACCCAGCAGTGCCATTTCGAAGAGGATGCTTCTGCATATTTACAGTAAAAAGAATAAATTTAACAAAATTCAACTAAATTGATATTCGTTAATGTAGAAAGAAGAAAAATGTCAATCATTTAAACTCAAATAATGATTTGTTGCTTCTCTGTCTTTAAAATTTTCTTAAATTATTTTTCTGATCTTACCACTAAACGAGGAATAAAAATCCCACAAATATGCAAAATATAGCTTAAATCGCTAAATATGCACTTAAACTCAAAATATGCATTTATATGCAAAAAATAAGATTTCTCTGGGTGGGTCCTGATACCCTAAAACGGCTAGATAAAAACATTTGAAGGAATAGTAATTAAGAAAACAAACATGCATTATATGCAAAATCCGAGCCCTACTTATAGGATACTCACAATCACAATTTTTTGTTAAATATTCCTCTAACGTTAAGTCCGAATCGAGGCATTTATTTTCAATTATAAAATCTTTATTTTCACAAATTAAGTCAATTGTGACTGTATGTTCGTTTCCCCGGCATTGAATTTCTGCGAGGCATTGTATATTAATATTTGATTCAAATAAACAGTTCTCAAAAATAACTACTTTACTTATTTAGGCATTTATCAAATTTACTTATCCATTTCTTAAAAAACTTTTAATTTAAATATTCCCTCAGAACATCAAGTTTTATTATTTTAATCCTTCAACGAATTTTTTACTTTTTATTATTTCAACTGCGACCTTAACCCTTAATTCAAGGAAACATTTAATTCTCTCTTCTATTCAAATAATATAACTTTTAAATTACGTTAAGAACAAAAAAGAAAAGACAAAAAAAAAAAAAACTTAATCGTATTCTTTCTTCAAGGTATATAAAACGTTCTTCCTTTGATAAATTAAAATAAATTAATCATTTAACCTACTAACCTTGATACTATTAAATTTTAAATTAAAACTGATTTAAAATTAATCGTTAAAACAACCATACAGTATAAATAATTATTTTTATTAAATTTAACCCTAGGACATTTGATCTTCAAAATTAATTATAAAAAAAGTTTTTCTTTGTCAGAAAAAATTCAAAAATCTGGTGTGACAGATTTTTCATGTCGATATATATTTAGTTTCCGCCGATATATTAAAATTCAAGATGTAAAATTTATTAGTATTTTTTTTTTTAAACAAACACTCACACTTTTTTCCCACTCACCCTCACATTCACACACACACACATACACACAGTATTTTCGGCAACCATATCAGACTTTGACGATAACCGTTATATATGATATTATCTATTTGGTATCTAAATGGCTTAAATAAAATCATCTGACTGCCTGGGATCCGAACCCTCGACCCTTGGTATACAAGGCAGGCGCGCTACCAACTACGCAAAGTCCGAGGGTAAAATTTATTAGTATGGGAAATATTTCTATTTTGTTACCAAACATTTCTCCTCTCCATCCTATGAAGTGTACAAGAGTAAAGTGTTCTTCAAAAGATTTCAATGGCAAAATAAGAATATACATTTTAAAGAGCATCTAAAAAATAATTGTTTTTTGAATTTTAATCAAAATCGATGGAGTAAATTTTGAGAAAATCGAAAAAAACTGAAAAACTACATCAGTAAAGTAGTAGTACTTTTTGGCCGATTTTGATTAAAAGCTTATTTTCACGCTCCCGGGGGGGTGTTTAACTTATATATAAAATTTAAACCTCCTAGCTCAATTCATTCATGCTTTAAATTGAACACACACAGACCATGTCACGAAAACCACTTTTTTGGATTCAGGGGACCTCAAAACGTGTATACCCACATCTAACCCCATTATCACTCTCACTTTGGACATCCAAACATCCCTCCGTCAATGTCATTACATCTATGTGGTATCCCTCAAAATCTCGACATCGAATTTTTCACATGAATCCAATACTTTCTCTCTCTATTATTAACATATATAGAGGTAAGAGAAAGTAAAAATTAACTTACTAATCAAAATAATTTATATTTTAAACTAAGTTAAAGGAAATAACAAAGTAAAAAAAAAATTCTTGAGTTCAATTCGAGTCCCTCATTTGTCTTCCTTGATAAGGGAAGAAGACATTTGGTGAAAACTTGGGATGAAATGAACCCTCTAACCGATCAGTTTCTTTGTAAAAAAAGGGCCATTAATCATTTTTTTCGTAACTAAATCAAAGTGACTTCAAGTATATATATATATATATTTTGAGAGAGGGGCTGAGGGAGAGAGGAATCGACGTGGGCTGAATTAAGATGTGTTGGATGTCTTGCATAGTCTGTAGGCGTAAACGACAATCGCTTTAAAAATCAGACAAATTTAAATCAATATTTTATGTTAAATATAAATCATTCTCTTGTTATTATACTTCTATCGTCAATGAGAGGTGGGAATTTCAATAAATTTATACTTACATTTTAATTTTCTCTGTAAAATTGTAAAAAAAACAACTGATATTTATGTTTTAAATTAATTTTAAAAATTTTTAAAATCTTTATTTCTTCTAAGAAAAAAGTGAAAGAGGATAAATTTTATAAAGCAGGTGTTGTTGCCTCAAGAATTTATTTTTATTAATTTTCTATTGTATGACAGCTAAATAATGTGTGATTTGAAATTTCTAAATAGAAATTTTACTAATTTCCTCGTGTGTTTGAGATAAAGTTCAAAAAATTTGTGTCTAATAAAATAAAATAGAAGAAAATTAATCTTTTTAACAATTGAAAATTTTAATTCTAAATTGTTTTATTGTTGCCGTTCCAGGCTGGAACGGCAACAATAAAAGAAATTAATTTTGGCACCATATGTCTTGGATTTTTTTTTGACAAACACATAGCTCACAATTTTTATTCCGCACAAATCCCGTTGAACTTTTTTAGTTACTAATTAATAACTGTTTAAATGTTTGTCTAGTTAATAAAACTATAATAACACCATCAATTAATTATTGTTATTAGCGGTAATAAATTGAGAATAACATTAAGCCTGAGGACACTGTAAAAATACAAAATAATATTTTGATTTAATTTAGAGAGGAGAGAGGAAATAAATATTCGAGCCACCTCCTCGGTCGGATCTCTCTTCTTTAAGATCGCCAACTTTGATATCTCGGGCTTTGTGTGTCCCCCGGCGTCTTGGCATAACTTCTTTTGAAAGCAGCCAAATAACATTCATATAATTTTATATTCGATAAATATATATTTCTATAATATCTGATTGTTAGAAAATTCCTTTTTGTATTTATGTAGAATATTAAATTAACTTCTAATAAGTATGTGGGTGATGACAACATGATTCCCGATCTAAGTCTGGTATACTTTTTAAAATCCCTCGGTCTTATTTATAATTTAGAGATTGACCAAATTATTTCGTGTTTGGTTAGTAGAATAGACATATAGACAATTAATGGATTTTTTGATTAATTGCTCCAGATCGAATGCTTGTTATACCCTATAGAGCTTTTATTTCTCTAAAGCAGGGTTTCCCAACCTTTTGAAGTTCAGGGCACCGTTGTGAATAAGATTATATACTAGGGGCAACCTTCCTTGAATTGAAAAACAATTAAGTTTAATATGTGCCTTTATTGAAATATCATACTAATTATTATTAAAAAAATTAATTATTATAATATTTTTTTAATAATTAATATCATACTAATATATAAGTTATATAAAGCGCTAGCCACTGACTTCCGTTTTATGTTCCTGTTTAGGGGTCGTCCACATATTACGTTACGCATAAGGGGGAGGGGGTAGAGGTCTGGACAAAACGTTGCTAATTGTTACATGGGGAATCCCGGGTTTTTTTAAGTGTGACATCTCAATTCAAACATTTATTTATAAAACTAAAATGTATACTAAAAAAAAAAATTAAAATGATATGATAATTAAAAGTTTAAAGAGTTTGTATAGATTATGCTGCGATATTATGGGGGTGGGAGGTAATTCTATGATGTGACATAATATTTGTAGGGGGGTTTGTTTGTATATGACTAACAGTGACAGGGGTAAGCGGGGGACTAGAATATCTTCAAAAAAGGCGTGACGTAATATGTGGACGATGCCTAAAAACTCTCGCTGATTGGTTAGGGTGAGAGGAAGAGGAAGCGGAATTAGAGAGGGAAATTTAAAACTTTGTCAGAGAGGAACTTTTAAAGGGAGTCCAGGGGGCGCAGCGTGGATCATAACATAATATAGTAAACTTTACTACAGTCATTGAGAAAAAATACATCAATAGTTTTGTTAGCTTTTGAAATTTTTTTTGGTTTATCTCAATATCACGCGGCACCCATTAGCCAATCATGCGGCACTCTTGGGTGCCGGGGCACACTGGTTGGGAGCCACTGCTCTAAAGGCTACTTACTCCTGTCTTTTATATCAATTGAAAACATCATTCACATCGAAAAATTTTTGTGATTTGACTTATCAATTTGATTGTCAAATAAAAAGTTTTTGTAAGTTTGTCTCATTTTTTTTTTAACGTCAATTTTAAAATTAAAACATTAAACGTTAGAGTAAACTTTCTCTTAATTACTCCGGTGCAATTTGTTGTTATTTATTTTATATAATTATTGTTTACAAAACAAAAAAAAAAAATTCTGAGAACACTTGACAAAGTACGCCAAGTTATTTGACCTTAAAACCTTCTAACAACAAGAAGAGTTAGTTGATGATTGAGTTCTTTTTAACTAAGAGAAGAGAGTAGGAGATAAATAAATTTCCGGACATTGACTGTAAAAATTCCAAAGCGAAGTGAATCTCGAGCTCTTTTGAGCAAACGTGATTGAAACATTAGGCCTATTAGGCAGTCGGAGTGGCGCTGCGGGGCTCTTATACGGCTGCGACACTGATTGGCAGCCTCTGTCACATGTCGCTTGCTTAAATAAGCCTGGGCAATGAGAGCCACGTCTTCAACATATTTGAATAGATTGTTTAGTGGCTGGGAAAAAAGAAAATTTCACTTCTCTCTATCCATTTACTATACTTGATTTCATTCAACGTTGAAAGACTTAAATTAAAAGCCGAACAAGATTCAAGTTCTACCGTATTCCTATTTATTTTACTTAATTTACTAGCCTCTAATAATCTGCATCATTTTAAGTCTAATTGAACGTTAAAAGATCTTTTTAAAGTTTAAGTTAAAATGTCATTTTATAGAGTGCATAAATTCGTTTGTATTTAGCATCCATATGATTAATAGTTTTTTTCGATTAATTGTCCCAGAATGCCGAAACAGACATTAAATAAAATAAATTGTATTGTTATGAAACCACGATGCAAGGAAAAATTCTTTTTGGATCGTAACTGAAAAAAATATAGTTAATAAATATATGAAAAATCTGGTGTGACTGGTGCACAACGTTTCCTTAACTTCGGTAATCGAAAGTTGTGTTCTGTGCTTGTCACACCAGATTTTTTGTGTCGACATGTATTTAGTTCCCGATGGAACATTTGAATTCAGATGTAAAATTTATAAGTATGGGAAAATATTTATATTTTGTTACGATGGCAACCATTTCTCCTATCTTTTCTATGGAGTACAAGAGTAAAGTGGTCTTCTGAAGATTTCAATGACAAAATGAGAATACACATTTTAAAGAGAATCTAAAAAATAATTGATTTTTGAATTAAAAAAAAAAAAATCGTTGGAGCGAATTTGGAGAAAATCTAAAAAAACTGAAAAAGTGCATCAGTAAAGTACTAGTACTCTTTGGTCGATTCTGTTCAAAAGCTTCGTGTCACGTCCCAGGAGGGTACCTAACTTAAATATAAAATTTCAACTTGCTAGCTCTTTTCGTTCTTGAGATATTTTGTTCATAGACACACACACACACAGACCTTTTTTGGATTCAGGGGACCTCAAAACGTGTATATCCATCAAAATCTCGACATCGAATTTTGGACATGAATCCAATACTTTCTCTCTATATATATTAACATATATGTAGAGGTAAGAGAAAGTAAAAAAAGAAAAGTTTTTCGTTATACACCCATTATAAGTGTTAAATCACTTGACAACTTGACAACTGTCATACTAATTATTTTAAAAATCTATTCAAGAGTTGGTTGTACCGGGGGTCAAGGGTTCATATCCCGTCCATGTGACAAAAATTTATTTCAATTGGATTGGTTATTTGAGATGCCTACCTTCCAGGAACTAACGAATTTAAGCAACCCCTGATAATAATATTCCTAAGAATATTCTTCAGACTTTTTACTCGGCTTATAATCAGGTTCCAATCGAAATGAAGTGAATAAAAAAATTGCCATGTTAGCACAGAGACAAAGAAAGCTTTTGTTTCATGATTAGAAATTCAATGATTTACTTGCAATCTCGAGAGATAAAATTTATTTTAATTATTTTTGCTATCAATTAATTTAACTTAATGCTAACATAGACAAAAAACTAATAAACCCTGGACTTTTTTTTTTTAACACTCACACTTTTTGTCTATTCACACTCACATTCACACACACATACACACAGTCTTCTCGGCAACTTAGGCCATATAAGACTTTTTACGATAACCGTTATTATATAAATATATTTATTGGGGCCCAGGCATTCTTATTTAAGCCATTTGGTATCCAAATGGCTTAAATAAAATCATCGGACTGCCTGGGGTCCGAACCCGCGACGTTTGGTATACGTGGTTAGCACTCTAACCCCTACACCAAGCCCCGAGGGCACCCTGGACTTATATCTAGAGAGAAAATTTTCTAATTTTCCCTTGCCTGCAAAGTCGGATCCAGAGGTGTTTCTCGAGGGAGGGAGGGGGGTAATCCGGTGTGACTCGTCGCACAGCACACTATTTTTTTCTTAATTTCGGTAATTTAAAGGCGCATTCTGTACTTGTTTGCCAGAATATAAATACAAATCAAATTTTAAAGTTTTAATTTTTAAAATTTTACATTAAAAATAATTTTTTTTCGAAAAAAAGTATTATTTTTTTCAAATCTCGGGCGGGGGGGGGGGGGTAATTACCCCCTTTATCCCTCCCTTGTATCCGCCCTTGCTTGGCTGTGATACACCACTTTTATTTATTTATTTATTTTTTTTTATTAATCCTGTATTATAATACAAGTGGTAAGCCCGCTACGCCCCCTGGATCCCCTTGCTTTGCCTTTGGCGAGCAAATTCATCAGATTTATTCTTGCTTACTGTTTGGAAGGAATTGCAAAATTTTAAAGTTTTAAATTTCCCTCTCCCGCTCGATTTCCTGTTACTCTAGCCAATCAACGAGAGAACAGGCACATACACACAGGGACAGGAAGTCAGCCGCTAGCGCTTTATTTTATAGTATGATGATTATTTAGTCTGAGCCCTTTAGCCAGATAGGCTTACAATTTTCTAAAATTTTAGTTTTCTCCGTTTGAACTTAAAATGAAGTACGACTTCGTATCAATTTTTGTTAATGTTATAAAAACAAATACAAAATTAGAAAAATAATTTTAAAATAATTAGGCCTTGGACCATAGCTCAGTGGTAGATTTCTGCCTCTTGTACCGGGGGTCAAGGGTTCATATCCCGTCTCATGTGACAAAAATTTATTTCAATTGGATTGCCTACCAATCCAATTGAAATAAATATAGACGGGGGTCTAAATGGCAGTTCGATGCCGAAAAAGACATTAAATAAAATTACCAAAAATAAATAAATAAATAATAATTACACTAATTTAATTTATTCTTTTGCTTTCTTTTTCAATTGAGAAAATAATAAAATTGGAACATTTTAAGGTTTATGTAAATAAATGTCGAGGGGTTTATTGAATTATTATAAAACATTTTAGTGAATATGAATATATTAGTTTCAAGCTGTTGCCCCATAAAAGAAGGTAAGGTTCGATCGTATCAAATCTGTCCATAGAATGTTGAGCAAAGGGCTAAACAGACGAGGGCGAGTGCAATTTCAGGGGGTTAAAGGGGATCACAGGCCTTTTGAGGGGGTGGCTTTTTAGCACCACTCCAAAAGGGGTAGGAGAGAAGATGTATAGATGTATAAAGATGCGAACCTAATCGAAATCCAAGTCTAACGAGAGACGTTGCGAGCATATCGAATCAGGGCTTTAAGGGCCGAGACGTCAAGTGTCATCGGATGGAAGGCATACTCGAGAAGAGCCATCAATCTTCATACAAGATGAATAGGCAAGGCGATGCTGACTGGAGGAGGAAGGACCTCTTCTTCTTAAAGGAAGGGAATGCAAAAGGGCTGCTGCTGCTGCGCAATCGCTGCTTGGGAAATCACATTAAGTGAGTGAGTGTGGGGCTCGGGGAATTTGTTCCGTCGCCCGGGATAGCTTTGCAAATTTTATATGTTTAAATGAGACATGTGCTGTTGACAATAGAAGAAATAAAAAGAAAAGAAAATAATAGTTTTTTTTTTTTCTCAAAAAAAAAGACAATTGTCTAATGAAATTTATTTAGGGTAATTTCGTGATTGATATTTATTTTAGTGGAAGCAATCATACCACTAGAGCAGCCTATCGTTAACAAATCTACTTATAGGCCTACATGTAGTTTAATAATTATTTTTGTGTAGGAAAGAGGATTGCACTATTTATTTCGTTTATTTAGGTTCCCGATCCAGATATACGACCATCTCAGGGCTACAATCAACAGGATGATTTACATTTAAAATGAAATTTTGTTTTCTTACATCACATCACACAATTGACAATTATAGTGAAATTAATGATAAAAAAAAACAGTTACATACAAGGTATATGAATAAAAAATAAAAATATATAATATATAACAACCTGAATATTATATATTTTTATTTTTTATTCATACCTTATGAACTTGTACTTTTTTAATTTATCATTAATTTCACTATAATTGCAATTGTGTCATATGTAAAACAAATTTCATTTTTACTGAATCACTCGCTCCTTTCTGTTATTGATTGTGCCCTGAAAGTCGATACACCTTACAAAAAACGAATAAACTCAATCGCTTTTTTTTCCTTACACAATATCTACTCATATCCACCTCACTCTAATATAATTATTTTTATTCAAGTTGTTTTCAAAAAACTAAAAATGAATTTTTTTCACCATTTGGGATTTAATTTTCTCAAATGGTCTAATTGTAGAAAAATTTTTTCCTCTGCGTGTTTTCGACGGGGATTTTGTTATTTGTGTATTTTGTTAAAATAGGAATTCGGGCTAATATTGTAAAATAAAATAATATGTAGGCCTACTACAAAAACAACAGGACGTTTATTTAGGTGTTATTTACATTTTTTAAAGAATACTTTGAATGAGAAATTTTTGAACTTGACATTTCTAAAATTTAAGAATTTGGGGGCACACAAACGAGTCGAGGCACAGTGGTTGAGAATCCCTACTCTAGAGCATAAGAATAGCCAAATCATGTAACAAATCCATACGCATTCATCAAAATCATTCACAATTCCATTGATTTTATGTTTAATGATTTAGATTTAACATTAAAATAGAAGATGAACTTAATATGGTCGGCATCATTTTTACTTTCTCTTACCCTATATAAAATATATAGAAAAAAATTATCATCAAAATTCATGTCGAATTTTGATGATAACATGTTTTAGCCCACCAAAAACCCCAAATTTCTTTGTGTTATGTGTTATGTGTTATGTATGTGTGTCTTATTGGAACCATTTTTTTACATGAAGGAATTGACTACCGGATTGAAATTTTATATTTAACTTAGGTACCTTTGAAGAATCTCAAAATAACTTTTGAACAAAACCCAAAAAGTACTAGTACTTTACTGATGTACTTTTTCAGTTTTTTTCGATTTTCTCAAAATTCCCTCCTAAGGATTTTTTTTTAAAATTCATAAATGAACTATTTTTTAGATGCTCTTTAAAATGTATATTCTCATTTTGCCGTTGAAATCTTCTGAAGACCACTTTACTCTTGTTCTTCATAGGAAAGATAGAAATGGTTGCATGGTAACGGAATTTAAATCTTTTTCTTTTTTATTAGATTAAAAATCAATTATTATTTAAATTCCCATTTATTTTAAATTTATTTGTGTCTTTAATTGTTTCAAAGAAAACATATATTCTCTCTCTCACTTGCAAACATTATCGTCTGTCTCTACTCTTTTAAATTCCCTTTCCACCTTATCTTCGCATAGGCCTAATGTTAATTTCCTATAGGGATTTGTATGTTAATTTCGATTCAAAAGGGGGTCCCCTTTAGAACTTTTTAGGCATTTAAAATTTTTTTTTCCAATTCTTATGAAATTTTGTATTTATTTACGATTCTATATTGTGTATAAAATGTCCAAATATGAGATTAAAATTTTGAAAAATAACCATAGTTTATTTGAAGCAGTCAACATTTAAAATCAAGTTTGAAACTAGCTATCGAAACTAAATATATCTCGACACAAAAATCTGGACCAACAACTCTACCAAAGGTAAGAAAAGTGCCACACACAATTTTTTAATTCCCATTTCTCCCTTGCCTCTCTCTTTGTTACCACTTGTGCTCATTCATGAGAGCCTTCTCAATCAATCCAGTTAGTTGACAGATTTGTTATACATGGGTTGCGTAGCTACGAAGGCTCTCAAAAAGAAAAAAAAATTCAATTAATTTTAAATAGGTTTCTTGTCTTTCTAATACCTTGCTTTCATTATTTATTTATTTGGACAATATTTAAATTTAAAAATTATACAACAATTTATTCAATTGGATTGGCTACCAATCCAATCGAAATAAATAGAGACGGGGTCTAAATGGCCTTCAATGCCGAAAAAGACCTTAATAAAAAAAAAAAAAAAAAAAAACTAAAGGGATTGTTTTTCGTCTAGGCCAGTGGTTCCCAACCTTTTTTGACCCATCGCCCCTTTCTGGAGATTGACTAACACTTATCGCCCCCCCTTTACATTTTCAATGTATGCCTAATTTTAATTTGAAGTAAAGTGTAAATAATAAAGCAGTTTTATTATTTTAAACAATTTTATTACCGTAGGTCTATATACAGGGCCGCAGACAGACTTGACGGGCCCCGGGGCTACTTAATAATACGGCCCCCACCCCCAAAAAAAAACTTAAAGTTTTCTTTTTTTAGTATGTAAAAGGCTATTGTGGCCTTCATATGCCAACACTTTTACTTTCTCTTACCTATGTGTATATGTAATATATATAGAGAGAGAAAGTATTGGATTCATGTCAAAAATTCGATGTCGAGATTTTGATGGATCTTCACGTTTTGAGGTCCCCTGAATCCAAAAAAGTGGTTTTCGCGACATGGTCTGTCTGTGTGTGTGTGGGTGGGTGTGTGTGTGTGTGGGTGGGTGTGTGTGTGTTCAATTTTAAGGATGAAGGAATTGAGCTACGAGGCTGAAATTTTATATTTAAGTTAAACACCCCCGGGACCGGAAAAATAAGCTTTTAATCAAAATCGGCCAAAGAGTACTAGTACTTTACTGATGTACTTTTTCAGTTTTTTTCGATTTTCTCAAAATTCGCTCTAACGATTTTGATTAAAATTCAAAAATCAATTATTTTTTAGATGCTCTTTCAAATGTATATTCTCGTTTTGCCCACAAAATTGTTTGAAGCACACTTTACTCTTGTGCTTCATAGGAAAGATAGGAGAAATGGTTGCCATGGTAACAAAATATAAATATTTTCCCATACTTATAAATTTTACATCTGAATTCAAATATTCCCTACTGCCGGGAACTAAATACATGTCGACACAAAAAATCTGGTGTGACAAGCACAGTGCACAACTTTCGATTACCGAAGGTAAGAGAAAGTTGTGTGCTGTGCGCCAGTCACACCAGATTTTTTTACACAGTTTTTGACACAACTTTTGAAATAGTTATAGGTATATACATAGCTTACAATATTTATTTAAATAAAGTTATATAAATTTTTTTCAAAATGTCCTAAACAAAGAGTTACAAAGTTTTAATTAATCGAGGCCAAAGTCGGACAGAGAATTTTCGGGGGAATCTGGGGATATGGAAAATTTTTTGAAAATTACCCACTGAAATCTACGTTTTTAGCTATCCTGAGTCGTGAAAAAGATCAAACTTGATTTGAGCTTAAAGGGCCCGGGCCCCCTGAGGAAAAAAATTCAAGAAAATGATTTTTTTTTTTAATTGAAATTTAAGATTTGAGCTAAAAGTGACGTTTCAATTCTAGATTGGAATTATCTTCAGACTATTTTATTTTTATGATAATATTTTGTCCTCTTCTATCCTGACCATCCTGTAAATAGATTTTTCTCTTTGATTTTTATTTTTTTAAATTTTAGTAAACTAATAATTTTTCTCCCTTCGAATACTCATCGCCCCCCAATCGCCCCCCGCTTATTTATCGCCCCCCTGAAAACCCAAATCGCCCCCAGGTTGGGAACCACTGGTCTAGGCCTTATTTCAGTTATTTCCCAGGTCAAAACAAATTATAAATTAGTCAGACAGGAAGCCTATATATCGCCTACTATATTGTCAAGATTAATTTACCATTTCCATTTTATGTTAATACAGTTGATCCAGAGATTTTTTAATTAATTGAAGGGTTAAGTCTTTTAAAGGTGCTCTCTCTGAATAGAAGGCTCTTTCCCGTATTGTATTTCAGGGCCGGGCTCTTTAAAGCAGGGATCTCTAAATAATAGGGTTTTTAAAGATTTTTCACTTTCTAAATTTGAATTAGAAGCTTTATTTTTGAAAATTTAATCTTGTAAAATATTCAAAAATTTTTCATTTAATTTTGAAATTTTAACACTTGGAATGGCGACCACAACTGAGCTAAGACTGGTGATTGACAGTCTTCTTATTTCTCTTTTTTTATGACAAAACATGATATTTTTTCGATTGTGACTTTTCTTATTTATTTATTTATTAAATGCTTAAATATACAACAAAAATAATAAATTTAAAAATGTAAGCACTTACTTATTTTATGAAGCGCCAGGAACTTCTCTCAAATGTAACAAATAATTTTCTCTATCGACTCCGAATTAGAGCAAAGAACAAAAAAAAAAAAAAACTTTTGTAATTTAAATACATTTTTACCTATAAATGAAATAGGCCTATATATAGAGAGAAAGTATTGTTTTTAATAATTTATTATTTATCATCTATAGGTTAAGAGAAATATTTTGAAAACATAATTAATATTTATTAAACTCCTATAGCTTAGCGAGCATCTCTCATAACGAGTAATTCGTATAATGAGCAAAACAAATTGTAAAAGATTGACTTGCTTAACGAGCGACGTTTCGCATAACGAGGTGCGAGGAGAGGGGGAAGTCCCGAATTGACCGCATGTTACATCAGTCTGTGCCATGAGTGGACAGCTCTATGGGGAGAATGTTATTGTTTCGCATAAAGAGTGTTTCGCTTTACGAGTATGATTCTGGAAAGAATTACGTTCCACTGTATTTGAAAAAAAAAATCGTCTCAACCACGGATTAATGAATTTGTACTCCAAACTATCAATGTACTCTCAGATATTGATTATGTGATTAATTAATTGTTATTGTTTAATATAATAATTTTTTTTTATCAAAAAAATATTTAATCTTTGCTTTTTGGATCGGTCATAAATTTAAGGTGATAGTAGGCCTAGTAAAGAATTAGTGAACATACATTTGTATAATTTGAGAAAGAGATAAAGTTAATAAGATAACAATTTGAACAGTTTAACATGAATATTCAATTACTACAATACCCTATTCAATTTCATTAGAATGGACATGCTTTATGGCTTTGAATTTTTGATCGGATTCATGATATTTCATTATTAATTAAACGTTTCTATTTTGTACAATTATAATTGTTCAAAAAAAGGAGATTTTTTTTCGCAAATTTTCCGCCACTCACAACCTGGAAGGTTTGCGGCATCGTGCTGCCATCTAGGGACCAGTTAAAAATGTAGATAAGCTTGGAAAAAGAGAGAAAAGTCGTTAACAAACGAGTCGCGGGGAAATATGCTCTCTTTTTCATACCTATGGCGGCGGGGGATTTGGGGGGTGGCAGTGGGGGGGGAATCACGTTGACTCTCTCTCTTTCCCACTCGTGAATCAACGGATCGTTCTATCTCTGTCGGCGCCCTCCTTGTCTCTCTTCCCCACTATACAGAGCCCCTCCCCTCCGTCAAACGCCCCTCCCCGGGGCGTTGGATTCGCCCCCCTCTCCTTTCCGTCACATGTCACGTGACAGGGGCCGCCGCCCCTCCGGCCCTTTTTCCACGAGGCAGTTGTATCGTGGACTCCAAAGCATTCAGTTGCAAGCGACACCGAGTCAAGTCACAAAAAACTTCTTCTCTGAACTTCTTCTCTTCAACAATCGATTAAGTAAATTTCTAAATAAAACGCTTCCTTTATCTTGTTTATCCTTTCTTTCTCTATCTCTCTCTCTAGAGTAGCTATTTTTTATTATTATGTAGTTAATAATAGAATTTGAATTCACTTAAAAGAGACATGTAATAGTGATTAAATGACGAATGCACACTATAATAGGGTTTTGATATGGGGACCTACAAATTGTAAACAAGCTTTGATTCAATTAATTAGTCAATGATGAACCGACCGACCGACGGCAATGCCCATTGAAAGCAGCACACAAGAGGCTCGTGTGCAAATGGGGCTTTATATTCAAACTACGCACACTCACACACTCAACTCCCCCCACCCCCACCCCACGCCACCCCCACCCCCCGGCTCTCTATCCCAGGCGCTCTACAGATGGTTTGCAACCACAATGGTAATCGGGCCTAGATCAAAATAACATGAGCTAGGCTTCCAATGACAACCAGTCATTAGAGTTAATACATGCGAATATGGACTTTGTGATTGATCACTCGTGCTTTTCAACTAGTTTACCTTGTCATTTATTCTCACACCATAATCAAATCTAAATGATACTTTGTTGATAGTTTATTTTAAAAAATTAATTAATTAAAAAATGATTAATAGACTCTTAGTTATTTATTACTTATTAAAATTATCGATCTAATTGTTAATTAATAAAATCTGAGAAAACTTTTTTGAGTTTGAATTCTTTTTTTTTTAAATATATTAGAAAAATAAATATCGATTTTATTTAACAGCGCCTTTAAAGGGTAGAAGAGATTGAAAAAATATTTTATTATTGATTTAAAAAAATTTTTTTTTTCTTTTTTTCACATAAAGAATCAGTATTTATTTCTAGACAAATAAAGATCAAGACAATAAATAAATAAATAAATAAACCAAATTATAAATTCATAATTTTAATTAAATTAGTAAATAAATTTGCTGAGTCGCCTATTATTATTAAAAAAAAAAAAAATACGCCCTCACCGCGATTCGAACCAAGAATCTTTATTAATTCTTAAAGTGAATTAAAATTCTATTTATTATTTAGTTCTTGTTATTAATCTATTATTTGTATTTTATTTTAAAAAAAATTAAAATTAATAAATAACAACCCCTTTTTAAAAGAAGATTAGAAAAATTAGAAGTATATATAATTTCTTTTTTATTTCAGGTTTAACTTCTTGGTTAAGAAGTATGGCCTTGAAGTCAAACATTAAATGAAAAAAAAAAAAAAAAAAAAAAAACACTTGGTCATACCTTTTCAAAACAAATTATATATATGAATTTTTATTTTATTAGTAGCTTAAAAAAATTTTAATTCATTATTTGATTTATTTAATAATCAAATAAGAAAAGTAAAAAAATATTTTTATAAGATTATTGATTTTGTGATTATATTGGTTACTTTATTTTAAAATAATAATTTAAATATAGTAGAAGTAGTAGTAGTAGTAGTAGAGATAGTAAAGTAGTGATAGCAAATCTATTGATTTTTTAAGTAAGGTTGAGTTCCCCAATAATGAATGCATGGGTTGTTTGTTTTTGTGGTTTCTTTAAAGACTCGGTCTGTGTCCCACATAAGATGAAGGCGAAGGGGGTCAGGGGTCAGAGAGCTGGTGACCCGTAAGTTGTGCAAGTCGTCATCTCACGGCACAAGATGTCTCTGATAGCAAGTGTTTGTTGGCGATTGAGGTGGGAGTGTAGAGGGGGTAACCTCGAGGGGAGTCCCCGTCGAGGTGCCAACACTCGGGGAAGGGATATTGTCTGACAAGGAGGGAATACATGTTTCTACAGTTGTACTATAACCGATCTATCATGCTCTGTGTGTATCAAGTAACATGATTGGCCGAGATGTCGGTCTCGGCGCGTCAAGGGGCGGGGCGAGATCCCATCATGTAACCTATCAGGGCTCTCCCTGCGAAAAAGAGGGGAAAAAAGCGGGGAGGCAAAAGAACCACTGGGTGGGGAAAAAATAGGGGGAAAAACCGGCATATCCCCACCCTTTTAAATAATCTCACGCGGGAGAGGGAACGAGGCTCTGAAAGAATCGCAACGCCTCCCCCACTCCCCGGAGTCCCCCCTTCCCCTACTCCAGCCAAGAGGGGCACCCAAACGACACTCGGCTTTTACTTTTACAAACGCCAGCGAGCGCCCCGAGTGTCCACAGAGAGTGCATGTGTGTGTGTCTATGTGTATGTGTGGCGTGATGTTTGCAACCCCTTCTGGCGGATTTTTTTCCTGGTGGGGGTAACCGGAGAGGGGGGGTTCCCTCCCGGAGGGGGCATTTATATCGTACAAACTATAACAAGAAGGCCCCCCTCGATCTGACAGCGATCTTTTTTCCCCGCCGGCGGCCTCCCCACCCCCAGGGCGTTGTGGGGGGTGTGTGCGTCGTGCGTTGGTTGCGCGAACGCGCGCCGCGGCCTCAGCAGCGTGTGCTGTGTTCGGCCAAACGAGTCGTGTTTTTTTTTCCTCGGGTCCGCGAAGGCGCGTGTCGCGTCCTGCTGAGTTAGAGCAGTACCGACACCATCGGCAACGCGCCGGTTGCTTTTGCCTTGCTTTAGTGCTTTGCCAACAACATGCCACCTTAAACACCCCGTGTTGTTATTATTGTTGTTGTTGTCCCTTTATGATCAGTGACCATGCGTGGCCCCCTGTGAATGTGTGCCAGTGCCAGACATAAACTACCCAACAACATGTCACAATTTGCTTTCGGTAGCTCCGCCAGTATACAGGTATGTCTTTTACTTTCTATTGTTGAACTGTCAAAATTTGGTTGCCCGCTTGGGCGGTAGAGGCCACGCGGCGTCGCGGCGCTCTAATTGGTTCAGCAGCTGTTCAAGCGACATGTGTTTAGTTTGTTTGTCCAGTTCGAACACACATACTTCCGTTTCGGTTAATAAATATTCATATCCCTCTGACAATCCCTTAAGCATTAGATTTATTGTCAGATACTCAACCAACACCTTGACTTTTTTGGTTTCCTTAATGACATTGCCAATTTTATTGGATTTATTAAAAAAAAATTTAATGGTGTGACAGGAAGCCACTCTGCCACTACATTTCTTCTCATGGTTTGTTTCCCAAAAAGACTTTTAATCACGCGACGAGTTGTTTTTTAAATCGCGAAAGGACCGTTTTTTTTTCTTAATCTTGACTGATGAATTATAACCGTGTCCGGGCTAATGAAATTCGAGTAGTAGATGTGTGGGCGAAGGGTGCTATAATGATACAGTGGTTGGGTGTTAATCTCAGGAGAAATCAGGCAAGATGCGATCGCGTGTGAGAGAAGTCAAGTCCTTGCTGGCCTATGGCTCGTTGCTTAGCTGGCCCACCGGAAATATTAATAAGACCGGTCCCCTCGAGATTACATCTGCATGTCTTAGTGTTCGTGACGACCTGCCTTGGCCGGTGGTCAACTCACACACCAACACAAACACGCTATCACTATTGTCAGCCATGTTGGCTCGTCTACCTTGTAACCGGACAAACAGAGTCGTTAACTCTTTTCAAATCCTAAGATTATAGGCCAACTTCTTTTCTTTCTTAGCGATAGAAATAAAATTCAAATGGCTTCCGGAAGTGTTAAGAACGGCAAACGGATGTGACAATTAATTTTAAAAAATGTGAAAACATGGACCAATTCACAAATTATTTCATATTTCTTATAAATACTCCAAAATACTCTGAAAAAAGTTTTTAATTGCATTAAAACTCTAATATCTTGTCAAAATAATTTTTCCCGATTTTTGAAGTAAATTTAACAAACTATGTAGAAGGAAATTTCGTTTGCGTGTTTATATTGTGTGTTTTGGTCGTGTACCGCTTATACACACGATCGTGTCGGAACACGCGCGCCTCGGAACCAAACCTATCATTATTGGCAACTCATTTATCCAGGGACATAATTAAAACTATGTATACACTACAACAAGTTTATTTCGGCGATGATAAATCTAAAAAAAAAAAATAAGTCTTCGATTCTCCATGGGACGAACAACGAAACAACGTTCTGCATGAGACTTTCACAGAGGAAGCTCAAAAAAAAAAAAAAAAAAAAAAACGGGGCTCTCGTATCTCTCGACGCAATCGTTAATATCGCAGATGGAATTTTTTTTTATTTGTTTCGAGTTATTCAGATCTATAACCAGTTCTCATCAGATTAAATCAAATATTGTTGTTAGACAAGGGTCATTTTTAATAAATATAAAACACAATATTTATAATTGAACTTTTAAAACTTCCGGTATATTATTCAAATAATTTGGAATTAGAAAACATTTCCTTTTATTATTAAATATATATTCGTATATGAATATATTAAAACCTGACGCATATCCTTTTATATTTTTTATATCCTCTTCAATTGAACGAACAAGGCTTTAGTTGATGTAACTTACGGCTTTGGAAATTCGAATTATCGACACCCGTGTAATTTTTTATAAATATGAAGTTATTCATTTCGGTATACACACGAGATCAATATTTCCACTTAAATATGTTTTATACTAAAAATGAATAGCATTAAAAAAAATTTTTTGTATATATAAAAGCTTATGTTTTTAATATTTGCATGTTTATTTAGTTTAATATAAGGTTGTTCTCTTTTTTTTTAACATATTAATTATTAAAAGCATAAAGATTGTTAATCATTTTAATAATTCTCTGGCTGCCTAACGTTAATAATTATTATTAAGATTTTTCCTGATTTTCTTATAATAAAAATTCTAAAAAAAAAAAATTTTAGAAACAGATTTGTTAGGCCTATAACTATTAAAATATCGATGGACTACTTGCTAATTCAGTTTTTATAAATTTTAAAGAGATATAAAAATGATTTGAAAAAAAGAAAAAAAATTCCATGTTTCATCAAAAAATCATGTTTGTAAAATTTATTGAAAATAAAGATTTGCAAGTAGTAAACGTTTTTATTTGATTACTCCGTCGTTTAATTTTTTAATAAAATTTTCAATAAAATTAGGCCTATAAATGAATATGTTTAAAAACGCGAAAAAGAAATTTAAAAACGAGCGAATTTCATAAATCAACTTTACTTTGCAGTGGTTTAGGAAAATTTCGTTAGCATGTCAGTGATTTTAAATGGATCCTTGACAAGTAAAATCATTCCTTTGCTCATTGTCAAACTAACGAGATATTTTCAGGCTAAATAAATGAAAAGTAAAATTTAAAAATCAAAAATTATCTGTTTTGATTTAATAAAGCTTAATTAAATTTTAAAACCTTTTTTAGAATATTTTTTATTATTTTTAATATTTTTTAAGGAAAGTCCCTAAAAAACTTGAATTCCGAATTTATTGACTTCTCAAGTTGATTTAAAATACCAAGTGTGTTTAAAAACTATTAAAAACGAGCGAATTTCATAAATCAACTTTACTTTGCAAGTAGCTTTATGGAAACATTTCGTTAGCATGTCAGTGATTTTAAATGGATCCCTGACAAGTAAACTAGAACAAATTATAAAATTCACAGAAAATCAAAATTTAACAAGCCCAATTGATAATTTTTTCTTTTATAAAGGAGGATATTCATCCAAAAGACAAAATAAATTATATTGTAATTCTATAATTAATGAACACACTCTTATATCGTCTCAGATATCGTTTAGAAAAGGAAATTTCAAATTTGTTTCCGCACACTTAATTTAATTTACATAATGAAAAATATATTGTAAAAATACTTGTAGTTAAGCGAGCTTTGACGTCCCCAAAGATAAGAAGAAAGAAAAATTAATTTTTTATTTATGTAATGTTGTATCTTCTATTTCTATTTCCTCCAAGATTAAATACTCAACGCACTACTAAATGCTATATAAAAGAGTATTACAATAAATTTTTCTTCTATGAAAATTAAATTAAGTATATGAAAAAATTTGAAATTGTAATTTTATTAACGTATAATTGTTAATTTATTATGTATTTAAAAAAGCGAAGACTTCCTCTAGCTATTGTCTTCATGTTCTTCATGATGATAAAGAATTTTTTAGGCATGAAAGTAATTAATTTGATTTTTAAATATTTCATAAACATTTGATTTTTTTATAGCTACGCGTATAAAAATGACGAATTCAAATACAAACAAATTTTCTTTATTATTTCCCGGATGACAAATTTGGCGAACCCTTTGAATTTAAGGAAACGACAAAAGCCATAAAGGAAGTGTCGTGGGAGGTTGTTGGGTGTTTGGGGGGGGGGGCGGGGGGCGGAGGTTGTTGTAAGCAAAAGGGGGCTCCGCCCCAGCGGCGATGATTGATTAGCACGGCCACAAACCACGTGCCGTGATATGAATATCAATCAGGGGTTGAGATTTGGAATTGAGATTGAGATTGGCACCCAAACCCCTCGACGCTATCGATTGCTGCGAGAGGTTCTTACAAATAGCCAGGGGTGGTTGTAAGTTGTAACCTTTTACCGCCTAATGAATAAGCTAATTTAAAATATTTTTGTTTCTTTTCTATAACTACGTTGAAAAATTAATTGAAATAATCAAAAGAAGATTTGAATAAAATACCGAAGAAAATTGAAAATATTCCTTAATAACACTAGTCGACAAAAATGAACTTTTTTTCTTTCACAAGAATACAAATTTGAAATTCTAGAAGTTTTTTTTATGTATGTACCGGTAGTATGAAATTCTAGAGGTATTTTCCATGCTGAATTGAAATATCATTTCAGTTTTTCCCCATCAGGCACAGTTTTAGAGGTATAGAGAAAAATAGGTTTTAATAGAAAGTGTGCTCAAAAACGGCTCTTATTTAGAATGTTCAAATTATTTTTAACGCGCCACCCCTAAAAAATATGAAGATATTTATAATACATATAAATTTTAAGTTTCAGCCCAATCGGAGGTCATTTCGTTAATAATTAACAGATTTTTACGAATGAATGATTTTTAGAAAGCCAAAGAACTATCGAACCCCCCCCCTATCGTAAATATATGTTTTTTGCATTCAGAGATATCTAAAATTGTATTAGGGGTAACCAAAGCAAAAGAAATCTTAAAAAATTTCGATTTTTTAAAACTTAAGCCGTTTGCGGCACGTCTAAATGACCTCCGATTGGGCTGAAACTTAAAATTTGTATGTATTCTAAATATCTGCATATTTCTACGAAGTGTCGCGTTAAAAATAATTTATTTGTACATTCTAAATAAGAGCCTTTTTAGAGCATTTCTTCTATTAAAATCTATTTTTTTTTTATATCTCTAAAACTGTGCATGATGGAAAAATTCTAACTACATATCTGAAAATTCAGAATGAAAAAATGCACTACTAGATCCACTAATCAGATTTCTTGTGAAGAAAACCTTGTCGACTAATGTAATTACTTCTAGATACATTTTTGTCAGAATTTTTTGAAAGTTTCTAAAAATTTTAACCCCGTTGCTTTAGCTACAAAAAAATAAATTCTTCTTCATGGATTTGTACATGATTATATATAATATCTTGGATTACCAATCCAATTGAAATTAATTTTTGTCGTATTTTAATTTAACCATCTATTTAATTCCTTATCATCATGATAAAATTTTCAATTTTTCTTTCATAAAAATTCTCCACCGATAGAGGAGAAATTTGTGTATGTAAACCTGAAGAGGTTAAAAAAATTATGAATTTTATTATACTTTATATAAATATTATATATATATTATACTGTACAAATATGTTTTTTTTAAACAAATTTTCATGAAAATTTTTTTTTTTTTTAAACTCATTAAAAATTAAAGTTTTCTTAAGATATTTTTTTAAGCTAATTTAAAATATTTTTGTTTCAATAACATCTCTAAAAAATTAATTGAAATAATCAAAAGAAAAATTCAAAGATTTGAAATATCGAAGAGATACATTTTTGTCAAATTTATTTATTAAAATAAAGCCTTTGACATTTGTAACTAAGGGTTTGTTTCCTAGATTTTAAATTTATTTCAATATTCTTGATCGCTATTTTGGCTTTTGCTTCTATTAAAATAAACAAAATTTAATTTTATTATTGGCCAGAACTATTTTTCTAAATTTTATAATGTTTCAAACAGAGCCAAGGGTTACAAATTATTCCATTTTTTTTCTTGTTTGTAATCTAAAGTTGTTTACCTGTGTATTGATACTACTGTAGTTCAATCCAGAAGCTATTTATTGAAAACAAAGACAATAGCACTGTTTTATTTTTTTGAAAAAAAAAAAATCACTTTCTATTCAACTAAATTAAAAAAAAATATTGAATTTTTTGATATAATTGAGACTATTTTTATTTAAATTTTAACAGGATGAGAAAATTCATTATAAAAGATTGAATGATAGTATGATAGCGATCTAAAACATATATCCTATATTCCATGGATTTATTAATAAAAAATTTTATCAAATAATCATAAAAAAAAAAATTATTCAATAATATAGTCTATAAAAAAAGTGAATATTAAAAATTTTTTAGTGAATTTTTATCATCAGTCACCTCTGAATCTGATAGGTGCTTTTTTTGAATTTTATACAAAATTGAAATATGATTATACTAACGTTTGTAACAAGGAGAATCATAAATTTTTTTCAATTTTGGTACATATCAATTAAAAATTAGAAAATTTTGTATTATTTGATTATGAAATTCTATTTTCCACAGAGGCAAAATTTTTTTTTAGCGATTTCTAAGAGTTTTTAAATGCTAATTGTTATTGGTTGTCAGATTTCCATAAATTTGCGAATGAAATAAAATAGATATGCTAAGGAACGTTGACAGATGAAATTTTATTACTTTTCTTCCTTTTATTATATCAAAATCAAACTTCTCTTAAATAACTTGTCTAAAATTTTGTGTTAGGGGTTTTTATAAAATTCTTCTAATATCTGATCTAATAAATACTACTAAAAGATCTTTTTAATTGAAATCCGAGCAATATTTCTTGAGAAAACTCAAGACAGAGTGCGAAAACTCTGCTAAGTATTTCCAAAAATTTATAAAAAAAATATTTATCTAGAATTTTTTAATTAAAGGCATAAATAAATAATTAAAAAAAAAAGTAAAATTTTTCTTAACAATTGAATGCAAAGATATTACATATAAAAATTTTAAATCAAGAAATCCTGAACAAAGTTTTGTTTCTAAATACCGGGTTGTGGAATTTTCTAAAATATCGTGGTTGAAATTTGGCACAACTTTCCTCAGAGAAATGGGATTAAGAAAAAAATTTTAATAACAAAATTTCCTGGTCCATTTAAAATATAATATTTATTTTGTTATATCATTTGCAAGTTGTGTTTTCGTAGAATTAGGTAAAAATTACCGGACAAAAATTATTATTCTCTATAGCATAATAGAGTATATTTTTTATATTGTCAAGTATACATTTCCTTCTTAATAGATTTCTATCTCTATCCATGTTTTTACTATTTTGACTATAAGTATAAACTTCCTTTTTTTAATTACTAATTTAATTAACCCACGTATAAATAAATGTTTAGAGCATTTATTTTCTAATGTCCTAACAACTAATTCCGGGTTCGAGGATCTAACGAAAAAAAAATTACATGAGCCTTCTTAATTATTTTTCATTATTATTTTTAAGAATTACTTGAACCACTGTCTAGGTAATTTAATAATAAAAAAAGACAGCGGAACTTGAGCATTAAGTAAGCAATTGTTTGAAACACTTTAGACTGTAATTAAAATGTAAGATTTTTCAGATTAATATTTTCTGGAATTTTTTATTTTTATTTATGATGTTTATTTAAATAAACTATTGTTGTTTATAATACAGTATTTCTCGGGTTGAATTTTTGATTGACCTTTTTTTCTGGGAGACGATTCGAAATTTCAAATATAGAATTTTAACCATTTCTAAATTTTTTCTATCTTGCAAAAAAGAGAATAATAATTAGATGGAAATTAAACTAAAATTTATTATAAAATTCTAAATATGTCTTTTGTAGGCTGATTTTAATATCATTAGTTCTTAAATTATTATTATTTAATATTACCATTGGTGATACCCTTGGGCCTTGGTACAGTGGTTAGTGTGCTGGCCTTCTGTACCAAGGGTCGCTGGTTCGCATCCCGTCTAATGCCTCCGTTGCCGAAAAAGACCTTAAATAAAAAAAAAAAATTGCTGATATACTTTTTTAGTATATGGATCAGTAATATTGGTACAGAGTGTCAAAGTTGAGACCTATCCCCATATTTAAAAGAAAAACAATGCAATAATTACATATAGAAAACGCATGGATAGGATGCAACTTTGGCACTCACTGTACAGTGAGCGCCACATTTAAGTCCCCACTTGGCAGTTAGTGCCTTAAGTATATGGTATAGCATATGGTATATAATAAATATATAATGAAATAATTTTAGATTGAAAAAGTAAAATAAAATCATCTGTACCAGATTTGATTTTTACCTTTTCGGTCATTAAAATTATTTCACTATATACCATATACTTAAGGCTATAGCTCCCAGGGGGGTCTTAATTGTGGCGTTTACTGTACATATTCCACTTTTATTAAGAGAAGCTAAAATTTGTATCTAGTAGAAAAAGACCTTCAATGAATTTTGTTCTTGTTTCATAGATATAATAGATTAAAAAATTTTCTAACCAAATTTGTTTCTCGATTTTGTCATTTAATGAGGCAACCTTTTACGAAATTCAATTTGGAAATTTTCTTTAGCTTTGGCTCAGCCTCTTGGGGACAATTAAACCTCAGTATACGCTCTACAATAATTTTTCAATTAGTACTTAAAGGTTTAAGATTTATTAAAAGGCAATTTATAAAATTTGTTGAAAAAACAACGATAGTTACAACTCTCTCTCTGAATTTATGATAGCCTACCTCATTTTTGAAAACGTTCCTTTATTCTTCTTGGGCCTATTTTGTTTAAATACATTGACAAAAACAACAACAAAAAAAAAGAGAAATAAGACCAAATATTTTTTAATAGATCTTTAGTTATTTTATTAATCCAAATGAACTTTTTTCTTTGATTTTTATATATATTTTTTTTTTTAAACAAAAGTAATAAATGCCTTTTAATTTTATTTATTTATTTAAAGTAGATTTAATTATTTTTTTTTTTTTTTTATTGAAAATATTTCGAAAGTAGAATAATTATTATAAATTTCCATCTTCAGATGACCATCTGGTTTTTATTATAATTAATTTAATTTAAATAATTTTATTAGCAGAAATAAAAAAGAAAAAATACAATAAATATTGACAAAGGGAGCGAACGAGAGAGCCGCCGTTTTGCTCCCAATCCCAACCAAAGTACTAATTAATATTATTAAACGCTTTGGGGGAACTTTAAGAGTAAGAAAACAAAAACAAAAAAAAAATACGATTGTAAATAAATTGAAGTTGTTTTTCTGAATAATTTTTAATTTGATATTTATAATGCTCATCTAGTTAATTATATGATTTTATTCTTTAATATCATAGATACCTATAAACAATATTAAACTTGACAAAATCTAATTAAAATGACAAGTATCAACCTATTTCTTCAGTTATACAATATTAAAAAAATAAATAATAATCTATATATGAAATAGATAAATATAACTAATATTAATTTAAAAATTAGCCGAGTGCGGTGTTGTGGTCTAGTGCCAGGGCATGCTGAGTACAAATCGGCGGACCCGTGGTTCGGTACCCGGCAATACCTACTTTTTTCGGCTATCTGAGTTAATAAGCTTATAATTAATTAAATTCTTTAAAAATTTTAAGTTCTTTTATAAAAAATTAATTTTTGTTTAACCGATTATTGTTATTTAAAAAATCGATATTCAACAATTAATCGGCTCATCACGTCTAACGATGACTTATTATACTTATATTGTGCTCAAGGGTAAAATTATATTGGGAGTAAGGGTGGATACAAGGGAGGAAAAAGGTCTATCTCCGAGATTTATTTTTTTTAAACAACTAATAAATATTCGTTACCTCTATAAAGCATTGTATCTTGGGAAGTTATTCATTGTGTAAAAATATTTTGTATGCTGATTAATTACGAAAAATACCTTTTTTTTAGGATTCTTTCACGCAAATGGTTGTTACAGTTTCGAACAAGATTTTACCATTATCAGGTATACAAATTTAACAATAAACCATAACAGAACAATGTTTCACTCTATACTGTACCAAGTGTTATATTTATAGGTCTGATGAATATAAAATCTTGGTCAAAACTGACCCAACAATTTGAAAGTAGCTACAGTATTAAAGTCAGATAAAAGGAGTTTTATTTTTTGTTAACTAACATCCCTGCACAATAAGTTCATTTTTAATCATTTTTACTCGGATTAATTGTACTCTTCTTAAATTCAAAATAAATTTCTAATTTGAAAAAAAAAAAAGAAATAAATTTATAAAGAGAAAGAAATCCCCTCAGAACATGGAGATGGAAGTTTGTAATTATTAAGGAAGATATGAATCGTGTAAAAAAAAAAAATAAAAAAGCCTGTTGTTTTGTAAATAATCTTTATTATCATCCTTTATTTAAATATTATTATATAATTTTGAAAGAAGAAGAATCGCATAAAATGTAAAAGCATAACAACAACAAGGTGAACATAAAATTAAATGCATATTTTTTTTTTTGTCTCATTTCCAGAAGTTTTCTTTAACACAAGATTTAGATCTTCTGTTGTTATAAGAAAAGCAAAAGTAGAGTGTCACGAACCGGAAACAAAGAGAGCAACTGATTGAAACAAGTTATTTTCGCATTCGCAAATGTATATTTATTTATAACCCGAATAGATTCTCACCTTTGTGTTGTGTTACCGAATGTTACGAAACAGCGGGTGGCCCATTTGTTTGATATTCGAACAGAGCATGTATAAAGTGTCTCTATTTCGAGGTCTTAGATTAGATCAGCGAGTGAGGCGAAAAAGTAAAGTGAAATTTGTCAAATTCGAAATTTTCCCTGTTGAAATAAAAGTCCCCCATGATTCATCAAGGAGATAATTTGCTCTAAGCCGTGTCATCCCCTTATCTTGTGCGTGTTTGATTAACATTAGAATCATTTTTGAGCATGAAAGATGTACGATCACAGGGAAAGAAAGGGAAAGTAATTTTTTTTTTTAGCATTTAATTATAGTTTTGGTTAATCTCTTAAAACACTTGTAGTTGAAATTTATATAGCCTAAATAAACATTTGAAAATTACCTTTTGAAAATCGCTGTATTTTTTTATGTCTTAAACATTACAATGTTCGATATTTTTTTTTTTTTTGACTGAACGGTTCTTTAACACGCACTTCTTGTTTAACATCAGCGATACTGGTGGCGGTCCAGGATTGCATATCTTTGAATAAATACCTAAAATATTCTTCCTTCTTTTATAGAAATTAATTTGTTTGAAATTTTTCTCAACTGTATTAAACAGTGTTAAGAGAAACTAAAAAATTTTATATAAAATAGCATAGTAAATTTTCCCTAAGTTTTTTTAAATACTGATTTTAGATTCTAAATATTTTAGTGCAAAAATTTGCATATATCTAGGACAGTGATTCTCAAACACTGTACCGCGGCATTTTTGTGTGCAGCCAAATACTTAAAGTGCCTATAGTAAAAATTATAATGCTTTTTTTTTATTACGAGTAAAGTTTAAATTAAAGAAAAGTACTTATATATATATATATATATAACAACTTTTAAACTTGTGTGCCGCCAAATTTTAAAAGCGTTAAAAGTATGCCACGACAAAAAAAATGTTGAGAATCACTGATCTAGGATTAAAAAAAAAAAAAAAAAAACTCTATTAGAGAGAAATTTAATTTTCTTTTTACTTTTTATAAATAGATATTAAATTTGATACAATGTGATACAATTTGCAAATCTAATTATAAATTTTAAAACAAATTATTAAAATTACTAGACAATCTCATCTAAGTCCTATTACTAGTTAGTTTATATAAATGTATTTTTCCTCTCTTTCTCTCCATTTACGACTTTGTCTTACTCACTGTGAAAATGTTTAGCATTTCCGTTGAACAAGGGCAAAGGAGCGAGTAAAATGTTTACTAGAACAACATTTATTAGGAGACTACTAGGTCTGTTCAACTTTTTTTTTTAACTACCTTTATCTATCCAATTAAAAAAATTCGGAAAATTAAAATTTTTTTCACTTAAAAAATGTTCGCATAATTATAATAAAGGACAAAACTATCCCCCTTGAAGAAGAATAAATATAAAGAGATGTAGTGGCTGCAATCTGTTACCATTAAAAAAAAAAATAGGTTTATACAAATGCAAAATTTCTGATTATTACTAATATATTCAACAGCGTTTTTGTGAACTAATAGCAAATATACAAGAGTTTATTTTATTTTATACTTTATTAATATTATAAAAAAAATATTCTACGTATGCGGAAAGTGAAAGACACCTATCTCTTGTCGGAAATTTCACAAATTGAGTCATTGATATTTTATTGTAGAGGATAATTTCCTGAACATTTCAAGACCAAAACAATATGATATCTCAAAAACTAAAAAAGTTCTAGATATAAAAAACGCGATTTTGAGAAAAACAACAAAATGCAAAACTATTTATTTACGGGTATTTCAAGTTACTAAATTGATTGTTTAGTAATATTTATCGGATTCTCATCGCTAAAATTACCGAATTAACCTATATAGGAAATAATAAAGAATCGAATTCAATCGGAACCCAAAATTCGATATTTTTGACTTAATTCGATTAAAATGCTCGTACCGATAATTTAACTTCGCCGACAAGAGGTCCCTTTTCACTTTCCGCATCGCATATACGAAATTTTATAATTTGGTTATTAATATTTGAATGTGAACTAATATTTTAATATTGTATTTAGTAGGCCTATAATTATTTATAAAAAGTTACTTTACTTAAGCCCTTGCAATATCGCCGATATCTCGGGGAAAAATATCCTATTTAAAAAATTTTATAATTATGAAAAAATATTTTTTTTTATTTACGGGCCTTAGGCCATTTCCCAAAAAATAAATTATTTACACATTTGAGAGAGAAGGTAGAAGCTGTAATTCTTTGGATTGATTTGTTTAATTTTTTGTTTATAAATTTGTCTCATCTTTAGCGATATTATTTTGAATTTTGATTAAGTGACTTGGATATTCTCCCTTGAATTCGCCACTGTCTAATAGCTTAATCTTTAATATTTTTTATAAAAAAATTTATTTCCTATTTTCCGATTTGTGTGAGAACGGGGACGCATCTTGTTTAGCTTACTAAGAAATTCTATAAACCATAAAATCAAGGAATATTGGCAAGAAGTATTTATTATTTTCAATTTTATATTTTTGAATAATTTATTTTAGGCCTATTATCTTATACAATAATATCGCCTGCTGAGAATCATAGTGGCGAAAGTCCGAAACTCAACAATTCGAGACGTTTGAAAGTTTTATAAACATATACCTTACATTCCCGAGTAAAAATGATCGAGGGATCCACACGCCTGCAGCTAGTCTGCATAGTGAACTTTTAGGGACATAGGGATCCACATACCAGAGGCACACCCAGTAGATTGAAATAAGTGGCCAGAATTGAATTTTCGAACTTTCGCCACTCAGCATTCTTCCCAGGCGAAATAATATAAAAAAAGTATTCTCTGGATAATATTTAGCCTATTATAATATTAAATTATTTCTATTAGATTAAAAAGATTAATGTATTTTATTGTCATCGCATCGGCTATATTTTATTTTGATTAGCCATCGCCCTCGAGATATATGCTAATTAAATTTTTAGCCGAAAAAAATTAAAATGCGGTTTCGATTTTCTGCTAGTTAATAGCTCGAATAAACATATATATTATTATTTGTCAAATCCTTTATCCATTAAATTGACTGTTTGCTTATCATTGGAAACGGTTCAGATTTACCTGGAGGGGGGGGGACGGAGGTTTTCCACATTTCATTCGGGGCGAGAAAAAAAACCCCCCGGGGGGAGAATTAAAGCGACGTTTTTCGGGGATAGAGAGGGTGAAAAGCGTGGGTTTTGTAAATATCGGCGACGACGACGACGGGGTGAGAGAGAGAAAAAAAGGGCCAAAGTCAATTTGAATGGCGAGTTGTGGCCAACATCTGCCTCCCTGCCTGCCCTGATACCTATAGGCCTATGTATTTATATCCCAAGAGTCCATAATATAATATGATACCCGGTGTTACCAAATGTCGATTTTCTTTTTTTTTTGCCGATTTCTCCTAGCTATTAAAAAGATCAAAGTAAATATTGACATCTAAAAGAGAGATGGGACATAAATAAAATCTATCAAATTTGAGATTAACGCTCTTCTTAATAGTGAATAAAAAGTAATCTAAAATTTTACTGGTGGCCGATTTATTATTTTTGAGGATACTCTATAATAATTATATCATTTAAAAAGAGTATTATTTGACAGTATTTTTATAAGTTTTTGCAGGGCGGACCTGTATTAAGCCCCACAGATTAAGAAATTTTTGTTTTTGTTTAGAGTGACTTACTCATATGAATAAAAATTTTATAATTTCGCTTCAGATTCTTTTTATTCAATATTTATTTCGTTATTTAGTTTTTCAAATCTTTTTTAATTAATTGGAATTATTTAAATAAATGTTAGCATTCCAAATAACTGTTGACTCTAGCTTTTCTTAAAATACCCGAAAAATATCTACCCAAGAAATTTAATTTTTTAAGCTAATCCGCAAATATTTTTATTATTATTGAATTGTGATTCTATTGCTGTTTTATAGATATTTAGGCGAAATGAAATTAAAAATTTACCAATAAAATATATTAAAGATTTATAATAGGTATTCATTTTTCTTTCTTATTTATTTAAGGTCTTTTTCAGCAACTGAGGCCATTTATGCCCGGTTGCACCAACACATCTTAGATCTTAAGCTCGCCTTGCCTAAAAAAGTGAAATGTGGCATTCTACTTATTCAACTAATAATATATACAATATATATTTTTTTGAAATAAATATATCTTATTGTTGAAATAAATAGGGATGGGGTAGACCCCATGGGCCTCCAATGGCCTTAGATGCTGAAAAAGACCTAAATAAAAAAAAAATCTTATTGTAAAGCGATTGAGGCACAAATACAGTATCTCAAGTCACAATTTACTGATTTCAAATTCAATTATAAGATGTAAGACAAGCTTAAGATCTAAGATGTGGCAATAGACCCCGTCCCTATTTATTTTATTGATATCCAATTCAATTGAAATAAACTTTTTCGCCCGGGATGGGATGCGAACCTTCAACCTTTGGTTGAAGCTAATGCTCTACCTCTGAGCCATAATTATAATATTCATGAAATCCAAAATAAATTAACACTAAATAAATGTATCTTCTTAATTGTTTATTTGAATTATTTAATTCAATTCAAATAAAGGATAGACAAAATTGCAGAGGTTGAATAATAAATATTTTTTTATATTGTTTTCAAGTAAAATAAAAGAAAAAAATTAAATAAAACTTTTTTTACTTTTTCTTACCTATATACGTAAGTTAATATCATTACGCCCATTTTTAATAAAAATATGGAATGACTTGCGTATTTTACATTTTTAGATTATTTCTAATTCTTATTTCAAACAAGTGATTATTTATTTTTTCCCGACTCAAATCTCCTTTTTTTTTCTTTAAATATTTTATATAACAAAAATTTATAGGACTTAAAAAAATATATAAACACAAAAAAAGTACAGAAGCAAAAACATTAATACAGGCCTTAGTTGGATCGAAACCATAAACTGTTATTTTTTCTCAGTGTTATGCAACGGAGTAGTTAGATTTCTATGTTTATATGGAAAGACAAGATTAAAGTTAAAATTACAACTCTTTTATATTTATTTATTTTTTTTATTGATGGAGTAAAGCTTTAATTTAGGTACAAACAAATAATCTCTATTTGTCAATTGTAACGCAATTCGTCCCATATTTGAAATTTTTATTAAAAATGGACGTAAATTATAGAGAAAAATTAATTTGATTATATAACTAGTAAACTATATTATTAGCTACTAAGGGGTTGTCCACATATTACGTAACGCCTTTTTTGACGATTTTCTAGCCCCCATGGCACAGTTAGTCACATACAATCAAACCCCCTACAAATATTATGTCACAACATAGAACTACCCCCCCCCCGAATAAAATTTCTTATACAGAATTCATATCATTTTACCTTTTTTTTTTCAAAAAATTTTATAAATTCAACTTTAAATTGTTATGTCTCACTTAGGCCTTAGATAACTTAAAATAAATTAAAAAAAAAAAACACATTTGGAATTTTTTTTTAACTTTTTTGGTAACCCATTCATATGAAATAGGCCTAAATTTTTGTCGCATGAGACAAGCTGCGAAACCTTGACACTTAGCACAAGAGGCAGAAACTCTACCACTGAGCCAAGGCCCAAGGGCTAGAAAATTATTAACCATTAACAACAACAACAAATTTTAGACTGATTGTATGTGTATGTGAGTGTGAATGGGAAAAAAGTGTGAGTGTTAAAAAAAAAAAAAATTATTTAGAAATTCTTTTTTATATTATTTTTTATCAATAATTTTAATAAACTTAATAAATAATTTTTTTTTTCATCTGTAGGTTGTTTTTCATCTGTAACTTTAGTTGGATTTATTTTCTTATTCATACTACTTTAAGAAACTACTTTAAGAAACTTGTTATTAATATTACGAAAGTTTTTAATATTAGAGACTACTTTTGCATTATTTATTTATTAAAAATATAAATATTGTACAACGTTTCAACTGCTTATTCTGCAGTCGTTTACAGGTATTGTGCACTTACTCCGATACAGTAGGCCTGCAGAATAAGTAGTCGAAACGTTGTACAATAATTAATACAAATGTGGTCTATAATTAAAAACTCCCATAATAATAATAGGCTAATAATACAAACCACAAAAGCTTTAATAAACATATTTATGAAACTTATTATCATGAGTTTTTTTTTCTAAACACTCACACTTTTTTCCTATTCACACTCACACACACATTCACAGTCTTTTCGGCAACTTTTTACGACACTCAGTATTTTAGTAATTATTTATTGTGGGTCTAGGCATTCTTATTTAAGCCATTTGGTATCCAAATATTTTCATGAGTTAAATATACTTCCATGTTTATATTATTATTATTAAGGTTTGTCGTACTAAAAGGAAATTTTAAAATTTGTAATAATCAATTTTAATAAACAAAATTTTGATTAATACTAATAATAATTAGGTCTATACATTTCCGGATACCTGATTCGTTAAATATTTAAATAAAACAAAAATTTGTTCTCTTCTTAGCAACACATTCACACTTAAGAATTATTTTTATCCCCCATTTATAAACAAAAACTTTAATAAAACATATTATAAATTATTCTATAAATTTTCCAACAATTTTATAAATTTACTTAAGCACTCTATTTTAATAAATTAAATTTGAGTCGACCTTTTTTTAGCTACACCCTGTCTCACTTCGGCCCTCCGTAGCGTTAAAGGGGTGGGGCAGAGGACCTCTAAGTCAAAACGACCATGCTAAATATTCATTTGCTATATTAAAATGTCGGCACCAAGGCTTATATATCGTAAGAATCCCTTCCCTAGTATTACTCACGCCTTTATAGCCTGTTCGCTATTTTTCAACATCTCCCGTCTATTAATGTGTCACGGATCTACTTAGCTAGGCTCTTTTAAATATATAATCCATTTTCATTGCCTTTAATATAGATTCGTAATATATTATCAATTTAATTTAAATATACATAATACGTTAACTTGTTAAAAAATATGAATATAAAATTTTTTACAAGCAAGGTTAGTAATAGTTTTATTTATTTTGGTCAACCTGTAATTAATTAAAATAATATTTTTTCAATCTAATTGATTTCTTATTAATTTATGGCTACTTTCTTGTTACATAAGATAAATAAATTACTTTTTTTCTAAATAATAAAGACGTAAAATTATATTACTACTAGATTATAAGTCCTAGACATTATTAAAATAATGGGTTTTTTTTTTAAACAAGAATTTTATTACTACCATAGAAAAATATCAATTTTGACCCTCAATACATTTAATACTTTCATAGATATTACACACACCTGAATTTACTGGTATCCGAAAAGACTACTCACAATTTTATTTTCTAAATTTTATAATTATAATCCAAGTATTTAAACTTATTAATTTATTTGTTATATTTGCGATTCTTCGCGGCCCCCTGCATGTAATCCATGGGGCCGCGGCCCACCACTTTAAGAACTGATCTAGTGTAACATTTAACACAGGTTGGTTGAAAAGTTCGCGGAGCGCCATCTCATTGTCAAGAGTAGAGCTAAAATTTCTACGCCATTTTGATATTTCATCTTTCATATGAACACACTAAAATTTTATTTCGATCTGTCAATTTATTCTTTATTTAAAAACTATTTGAAGTGCCAGTGTTTTTTTTAACAATGGAAAAAATTTAACATCGTGCAGTGATTAAATTCGTTGTAAAAAAAGGTTTAAAGGAAATGGAAATTCATTCTGAGATTGGAGCTTCTTATGCCAATGGTCAAGGGTTCGCATCCCGTCCAAGGTGAAAAATTTCAAATGAATTGGATACCAATCGATTGAAATAAATAGGGAATGGCCTCAGATGCCGAAAAAGACATTAAACAAACTTAAAAGAAAAAGAACTTGGAAAAATGAAATTTAGATACTGAAATATTAAAAATTAAATGGTAAAATTTAAATAATAACTGGATCACTTTTAACCAGAAATTCATTTTGTTGGAAAAAAATGTAAATATAGTATTTGAAAATGCCCTCGGGGCTTGGTGAAGGGGTTAGCGTGCTAACCTCGTATATCAAAAGTCGCGGGTTCGGACCCCAGGCAGTCCGATGATTTTATTTAAGCCATTTGGATACCAAATGCCAGTCTTTTTTTCTTTATACAAAGCAACAGTCCTTACAACTTGTAGTCCTGATCTTCTAGTTTTTTATTTTTTCATTTTCTCTGCCCATTCTATAATCCTGCAAAAATTAAATAAACAATCATTTGAGAAAACACTTGATTGTTTAATTTGGAAATAATTTCTTTCCAACAAAATCACTTTGATTTTGCTTTTCCTTAGTGACGTCAGACTTAAAACGTAGCCTATATATTGATCTTAGATAAATACAGGTGGAATTTATGTTTTCCTTTCGATGCGCTTAATTACCAATCCTCCATACGCCCTAAAACCCTCCGACCCACAACAATCCCTGAACTTTATCGCTCTTCATCCAAACGACGATTTCTCTCTCATATTTCTTTCTTTTTGGCCCAGAAAAAAAAAACGATCGAGCTCCCCTTCCCTCTTTGCTCTTTCTTTTTCCCTCTACCTGCCCTTGTATATAAAAGCCCTTTTTTCGCCCTCCAGGGCGTGAATAATTCAGGAAAATCAATCTCTTAATATAATTAATTTGAATCTGAAAATATATTTACAATTCCCCCTTGGTGGTGTTATAAATAACAATCGCCATTGAGGTTTTCCAGCTGATTAGCCTAATAGGTTCCGCTGCTTGTGTGCGGAGAATACATTGAGTCTTGAATAGGACTTTGAGTTGACTAAAAAGACATCCACCACACTATTTAAGTTTAATTTAAAAATATCTCCAATTTCCAAGAATAAAATAATTGGTTTTTAACCTAAGAAAAAATACGACTCCTAAATTTTAATTAATAAAAATAAGAAGGGATGAAAAGGAAATAGCGAATGTGAGCATTTGCTGGTCGTAAAGCACGTAGGTCACTCAACAGCAGTGAACGATTTATTCCTCCGTCATAAATATTTCTTTTTTACTTAAAATTTATACTTACTAATTACTAGTTAATAGTTAATCCCTCAGGGAATAAATTATTCAAAATTTAATTTGCTCTTCATATAATCATGCAATTTTTCAAACTCAAATTGCACCTTACCCTAAAAAAAAAAATGAATTTGTTTAAAAAAAGGATGTCAATTGAAATAACAACTAATAAATTGTAATATCAATATATGTATATCTCTAAATCATATATTGGTACATTTAATATGAATCATTTTATATAATTGATTGATTGATGGGAATTTTTGAAGGGTTTTGTTTGTGATTGTGTCAAAAGCTTTGAAAAATTGGATTTATGACAAAAAAAAAAAAAAATAAATAAATAAATCCAAACACGGTGAAATTTAATTTAACAATTAACAACAATTATTGAACGTCGAATATAAATTTTTTCAACATTTTCTCCATATTATTTGAATTTTTGTATTTATTTTTTTTATCCGAGAAACAATTCAAGCAGAATATCATCCGATTCTTGAAGATTTACTATGAAATTTGCAGGCTGTACTTGCAGATTTTATAATAATTTGAACCAATTGTATTAAATTTTATCTAAAAAAATTTTTAGTGATTATGGAAAAAGCAGAAATTAAAATTTTTTTATATATTCCGCCTATTATTCATTGATTACAAACTGTATATTGCATTCAGTGGTAGGCAAATAAAATATCTGAAAAATAATTGGTTCAAATTATTATAAAATCTGCAAGTACAGCCTGCAAATTTCATAGTAAACCTTCAAGAATTGGATGATATTTATTTATTTTTTTCTTGAATTTTCTGAAAAATATGAGGCCATCAAATAAAAAAGTTCCACTTAAAAAAGGAAAAAAATCAGACCAGTTTATTTCATTTGATTAAGACCGACATTTCAGTCCTATATTTGAACCATCTTCAGTCCCTTGCTTACTACACTACTTACTTAACTGCTCGTTTCTCTAAGAATATTTTATTTTTATAGCTTTGAAGGCTCGGCGAAGTTTAAAAATTTCATTATCGAGTCTTGTTGATGATCAGAGGCGTACCGAGGCAGTTGGGGGCCTGGGGCGGCTCTAAATAAGGGGGCCTTATATTGAATTTTTTTTTTTTTGGGGGCCTCATTATATATCCTTCTCCTCCATACACAAAAATATTTTTAAAATACCGTATATTCCTGAACCCCAAGGACCCCGGGGCCTCTCAAAGAGAAATTTTCATTAAATTTTCTTTTTTTTTATCTAAATTTTTCCGTTTTTACTTGAGCCCTGAGGGCCTCTCAAAGAGAAATTTTCATTAAATTTTCTTTTATCTAAATTTTTCCGTTTTTACTTGAGCCCTGAGGGCCTCTCAAAGAGAAATTTTCATTAAATTTTGTTTTTTTTTTATCTAAATCAGTGGTTCCCAACCTGGGGCGATTTGGGTTTTCAGGGGGGCGATAAATAAGCGGGGGGCGATTGGGGGGCGATGAGTATTCAAAGGGAGAAAATTATTAGTTTACTAAAATTTAAAAAATAAAAATCAAAGAGAAAAATCTCCTATTTACAGGATGGTCAGGATAGAAGAGGACAAAATATTATTATAAAAATAAAATAGTCTGAAGATAATTCCAATCTAGAATTGAAACGTCACTTTTAGCTCACATCTTAAATTTCAATTAAAAAAAATCATTTTCTTGAATTTTTTTTCCTCAAGGGGCCTTGACCCTTTAAGCTCAAATCAAGTTTGATCTTTTCATGACTCAGGATAGCTAAAAACGCAGATTTCAGTGGCTAATTTTCAAAAATTTTCCATACCCCCAGATTCCCCTGAAATCCTCTGTCCAGAACTGGCCTCGATAAATTGTTTAGAAATTTTGAAAAAATTTTTATATAACTTTATTTAAATAAATATTGTAAGCTATGTATAACTATTTCAAAAGTTGTGTCAAAAACTGTGTAAAAAAGTGTTGGCATGAAGGCATACTAAAAAAAAACTTTAAGTTTTTTTTTTTTTTTTTTTTTTTTTTTTGGAGGGGGGCCGTATTACTAAGTAGCCCCGGCCTGTCAAGTCTGTCTGCGGCCCTGTATATAGGCCTACGGTAATAAAATTGTTTAAAATAATAAAACTGCTTTATTATTTACACTTTACTTCAATTAAAATCTGGTGTGACTGGCGCACAGCACAATAACTTTCTCTTACCTTCGGTAATCGAAAGTTGTGTACTGTGCTTGTCACACCAGATTTTTTGTGTCGAAATATATTTAGTTCCCGACAGTACGGAACATTTGAATTCAGATGTAAAATTTATAAGTATGGGAAAATATTTATATTTTGTTACCATGGCAACCATTTTTCCTATCTTTCCTATGAAACACAAGAGTAAAGTGGTCTTCAGAAGATTTCAATCGCAAAATGAGAATATACATTTGAAAGAGCATCTAAAAAATAATTGATTTTTGAATTTTAAAAAATCGTTGGAGCAAATTTTGAGAAAATCGAAAAAAACTGAAAAAGTACATCAGTAAAGTACTAGTACTCTTTGGCCGATTTTGATTAAAAGCTTATTTTTCCGGTCCCGGGGTGTTTAACTTAAATATAAAATTTCAACCTCGTAGCTCAATTCCTTCATCCTTAAAATTGAACACACACCCACCCACACACACACACACACACCCACCCACCCCCCCCCCCACAGACAGACCATGTCGCGAAAACCACTTTTTTGGATTCAGGGGACCTCAAAACGTGAAGATCCATCAAAATCTCGACATCGAATTTTTGACATGAATCCAATACTTTCTCTCTATATATATATTACATATATACATAGGTAAGAGAAAGTAAAAATTAGGCATAGGTCTATAATGAAAATGTAAAGGGGGGGCATAGGTGTTAGTCAACCTCTAGAAAGGGGCGATGGGCCAAAAAGGTTGGGAACCACTGATCTAAATTTTTCCGTTTTTACTTTTTTTTTTATCTAAATTTTTCCGTTTTTATTGAGCCCTGAGGCCCCGGGGCCTTCTCAAAGAGAAATTTTCATTAAATTTTCTTTTTTTTTATCTAAATTTTTCCGTTTTTACTTGAGCCCTGAGGGCCTCTCAAAGAGAAATTTTCATTAAATTTTCTTTTTTTTTATCTAAATTTTTCCGTTTTTACTTGAGCCTTGGGGGCCCCGGGGCCTCTCAAAGAGAAATTTTTATTAAATTTTGTTTTTTTTTTTATCTAAATTTTTCCGTTTTTACTTGAGTCCTGAGGGCCCCGGGGCCTCTCAAAGAAAAAAATTTTCTTTTTTTTTTATCTAAATTTTTCCATTTTTACTTGAGCCCTGGAAGCCCCGGGGACTCTCAAAGAGAAATTTTCATTAAATTTTTTTTTTTGATAAATATATGGGGGCCTATGCCGGCTCGGGGCCTGGGGCGGACCGCCCCCCTCGCCCCCCTTTCGGTACGCCACTGTTGATGATGGTTCCACCTAAATAACGTTCCTTGATTTCTCCCCATTCTTCCGACAAATAAATTATTTTTCTTACCCAAGTCAGGGTCATCGGATCTTTTTGTTTGCTTGTTTAATTTCGTTCATTAAAGAAAAAAAAATTAGTGTCTCTTTCTGTTCATATTTATTTTCCCAATAATATTGACGAAGTATTAATAATATTGATTATTTCTCCTTTCCTATATCTATATTTAACTAAGGTAGTAGAACATTTCCGAATATAATTTCCAATCTTTTTCACGCCTTCATCGTCATTAAATATTAAATTTGTCTACGTGCATAAAAGATGTTAAATGATTTTAAATAAATAATTTGCCTTTTTTTTGTTTAAAGAATGGGTTTTGTCTCTTCTTAAAATATTGTAATATTGTTCTTTTGTTATTTCATTAAATCTTTCAGAAATATTTTCCAACTTTCTTCTCTTCGATATTATAAAATTCGATTAGAAAAAAAAAACATATTTTAATAAATTCTTCTTTTTTTTAAGAAGAAATTCCAGTTTATTTTAATCTTTAATCAATCTTTTATGTAAATTAATTGAAGATATCTTTTTTTTTTGTCATTTTACGAGACTTTTTAAAAGCTAGATTTTTTTCCCTGACTTTGACGGGTGAAATTAGATGAATTAATGAAAAAAAAGTGAGATTTGGGTATAAATTTCTCTTTTGATTCTTGATTCATAATAGAGTGAGATTTTTTTTTTTATTAAAATTCAAAATCAAATGTAAATTGAGTTACAGTAGCAAGTTTAATATTTTCATTTGAATTTTATACCCTAAAGCAGTGCTTCTTAAAGTAGTGGGCCGCGGCCCCCTAGGGGATTACCCACAGGGAGGCCGCGAGGAGTCGCAAATGTAACAAATATTGTTAAATAACTTTAGTTTATACTTGGATTATAATTATAAAATTCAGAAAATATAATTATGAGTATTTATTTAAAATTTGGTTTTGTATCATCTTGTCTGAATTAAAAAATAAAATAGGGGGGGCCGTGAGGTATTGACTTCGGTTCCAAGGAAGCCTCGACTTCAAAAAGTTTAAGAAGCCTGCCCTAAAGAATTATATGAATGCAATAATTATTTTATAAAATTTCTTTACCGATTTTAAAATTTTTCTTTAAAAAATTTTCAGGAAAGTGTTTTGTATTTAATTCATATTAAAAATAAAAAATTTTGAAATGCTTGTCTATATTCTAATGATATAAATTACTTCTATTTTTAATAATTATACTTGTTTATTAATAACTTATTGAGTTACTAATTGTTTGTGGTACTTTTGTGTGTTGCGCAGTTGTCAGTATCCACGGTGGGCAGCGGCGAATCTGCGACGGCGGCGCCCCCGACTACCACCTCAGCGGGGAGCGGTTCTTCAGGTTCTGGCGGTGGTAGTAGCAGCAGCGGGGGCGGTAGCAGTTCGGGGGCAGCGAGTGGAGGCGGTGGCGCTGGCGGCGGTAGTGGCGGAGGCGGCGGTGGTGGCGGTGGGGGAGCACGCTCCGTTAGCCCTAGTTCGGTGACATCGGGAGGTCCAGGCTCGGGGCCCGCCGTTACTGGCGGTGCCACGCGCTGCTGTGATACGGGCCGGCCCGTATTTGCCGATCCTATCACCGGGCAAACGGTGTGCTCGTGCCAGTACGATTTACTTAGTTACCAACGACTGGCCTCCGCCGGAGTTGCAGCACCTGGTCTACCCGCCCTCAGCATGTATAGTGCGCCCTATTCTGAGGGTATGGCTGCCTATTTCCCGCTGGGCGCCGACCAGGCACCCTTCTACACTCAAACGGTAAGAACTACATCACTGAAATGTAATACTTTTTAAAATTGAAGAGAAAATTATTCAACTTTCACTATATATGGTGGAATTAAAGCCAGAGCGCCTAAATGAAGGGGTCGGCTGCAAATAGTGCTAACATACAATTATGACAAACCCAACTTTTCAGCACCATCAATTGAGCAAAGGTCTGTACTAGTTGTACAATTTGTTTCTCAGCCTGATATTGCCTTTAGAGTGCTCTGACAGTAGCAAACAAACTTCCTTTTGGTGTTTTGTTTGTTTTCAAAGTTTACAATTGAAATATCTCTGAATTATATACAGTATTTGTAGGCTAGCACTATCTGCGCCCGACCCCTTCAATTCATAACAACTCTGCATTTGTTTATTTTCCGGCCTTTGACTTTGGTCATTCAGCCCTCACTTTTTACATTGGTACTGCATTTGTTTAATCAACTTAAGCGCTGTTGATTAGTGCTGCTAACTCGCGGAATGAAAGCAAAGCTTCTAACTAATAACATCAAGGTTAACATATCAAATGAATAAGTCTGTTTATTAATTATCTATCGGACTGGGAGCAAAATTGAAGATTTTAATGTTAATTGTACATTTTTGTAATTTGAAAAAAAATTAATACCTGGAAACCGAATGCTTTTTTTTTATTTCTACAATAAAAGAAGCTTCTTAAATTTTATTCATGAATACGTTTCACTAAACGAATACCCAATAAAAACCTACAAGATTGATAACCTCTCGTTAAAACCATGGTCCAAGTTTCATTTCATTCATCCCCTTTCTCATTCTCTGAATTTATAAACTATTTTACTTTATGTAGATTGCAAGATATTTAAACGGCTATTTGAAATATAAATAGCAAATGAATTCTATATTTAGTATTCCGCTAGACAAATTCCATTTAAAAATAAAACAAATTTTTTCCCAACACTTAAAGTAGAGTATCAAAGCATTCATTCCCCTAGTCTGGTCCTTTCCCCTCAATTTTTCTTCATTAAAACATTTAGTGGGGTTTGAATCCATCTAAATAAATATTTACCCTCTGAAATTAAATCTCCCCTAACGCTTCATTAAAATCGGTTATAAAAATTAACTTATTTACTAATAGCTACGTACTTTTCCTTCTTAAATTTATTTCTCTGTTTAGTAAAGGAGAGTTTTATTATTATATCTATTTTTTTCCCCCTTCTCCGCTATAAATTTTGATATACGCGTATTTACGGATGTTAACCTCATTAATTATGATATTTTTTTTCCCTTAAAAGATGATAAAACAGATTGTGTTTTTAATATAAAAGACCTCCATGTTTGCAAGATGATGCAATCATAATTCATAAATTAACGATCTGCATTTGATGTTTATATTTAAATTCAATGAATCCTTTGAAAATTATTGCAAAATAAAAAAAAAAATGAGAGCAAAAGATATTTATTTTTATATTTCTGATATAATATGCATTATTATCACTGAAATTAAATTAAAATTTAATTTCATAAACTCTCATAAAATTTTTTATAATAAAGGAAGATCATAACAATTTTTTTATTCAAATATTTATTCTAAGATAAAATCATATTTTTTCTGATTAGTTGATAAATTTTTTTTTTTAGATTTCCGTTTTATTTTATAATTATATATTTAGAATTATTTCGCTCTTCTTCATCATTCGTTAACTCATATTTAATTATCAATTTTTTTATTATTATATTTGTATTTAATTAAGAAATAAGGGGAAAGGAAAAGTTTTTTTTAACTTACCCTTTAAATTACGATGATTCTATATTAATACTTTCTTCACGTCTCATTTCTATTAAGTCTCATTGCCAAAAGCACAGATGGCAATTTCAGAAAATATTTAACTCGAATTTTTTCAACAAAAATACATACTTTGGTTTTGAAATCGCTCTCTTTATATTATTTATTTATTTTTTAATTATATTTTATAAAATATGAATTCTTTAACCTAAATTTTTCCCGGATGTAATATATTATTTAATAATGAGTTAAATTTAGTGTCATTTAATTTTTTTTTTATAAAAATAATTATATAATCACTACCTGAAAAAAAATTACTTGGCTCGTCGATTGGGTTCGGGAGGTTATCTTTCATTTTGTTCTTTTTATTAGATTATAGTATGAATTATGAAATTTTATTTTAGACAAAAATATAATTTGGGAGTTGGAAATGAGTTTTCTTAATGAAAAAATTAAGTTAATTCGTTGGAAACTGGCTCGATTAATTGTTAACTTTGTCTCCCGGATTTTCTATCAATTTTAGTAAAAGAAATATGGAAGCAGAGGCAGTCAAGAAAGGAAATTCTCTGGATACTTTACCAATCAGTTGGAAACGTTCCGGTCCAAATAAACAGCAATTAATGGACTGAGGATTCATAATAAATGAACCGAAACGTCTCCAGCTGATTGGTAAAGCATTCAGAGAATTTTATTTCTTGGCTGCCTCTGCTTCCATACTTCCTTTGCTAAAGATATACAGACACAACTTCCACCTCAATTTCTATCAATTTTTTCTAAAATTTAGAAATGACCCTATTTGATCATTTAATTAAATAAGTTCTAAGATGACCGAGCTGGAGCTCTTTTGTTAAAATTGGAAAAAACTAAAAAAGTATTATACCTCAGTAAAGTACTAGTAGCTACTCCAAGTATCCCAAAGACAGAACATAGCTTAATTTCATATTAGTACTTAAAATTTGAAATAAATCAGAGCGAATTTCTGAGAAAATTAAAAAAAAACTAATTAAGTACATCAGTAAAGTACTAGTACTAGTGGTTTACCAAAGACGAGATCAATCGTTATTTGTTTTGAATACCGCAAATAGGAAATATTCAAAATTTGAAAGAGAACGTCAAAGGAAATTTCGAGAAAAGTGAGAAAAACTAAAAAAGTACACCAGTAAAGTACTAGTATTCGAATTATTCCAAAAACAAGACCTAACGTTATTTGTTTTGTATACCACACATAATAAATATTCAAAATTTGAAAGAAATCGGTAAAGAGAATTTCGCAAGAAATAGAAAAAATCTAAAAAAGTACATCAGTAAAGTACTAGTTCCCGAATTTTCCCAAAGATGAGACCTAGGGCAATTTCATATTGGTGCCAAAAATAGTAGGCCTATATATTTTAAATTTGAAAAAAAAAAATCGTTAGAGCCGTTTTTGAGAACTGATGTGCTTACAAACAAATAAACGTTCATTGCTCGTTTCATAGTATAAGAAAGATAAGATAAGATATAAGATACCTAAAAATTCGTTTAAATAATTAATTTTGAAAATATTTTCTTTTTTTAAAATAAAATCATTTGTGTTCAACCTTGGCTCTTTATTTTAATTCAAAATTCTCTGATTGGAAGAAGTTCTCATGGGGTCGCCGGTCCCCAAACCAATCCAACTCATTAGAAATCATTTAAAGACCATTAAATGGGCTTAAAGAATACAGTATTTTTCTATACAGTATAGGCCTACATTAATTAGGATACTTAAATTCCATTAAAACTGATTCAATTACTAAATTTGCTATTTCTTAAATAGAAATAAATTAAACAGACAATTGCAATTACGTTTAAGAAAAAACATCTTTCTTATCGTTCATTAAGATGTTTTGTATTAGTTTGAGCTTGTGGCTTGCTACACAGCTATAACTACAAACTACAACTACAACTCGAGGAGGACACGAGTTCTAAAACCCCTTCGAAGTCGGTTTTCGGTGACATCAAGTTTGTTAACAGCGTCAATTTAACCGGCCCTTGGAACTGTCACCGAACCGAGCTAGGGTCTATAATGGAGAACAAACCAAACTAGAAGCTAATTATCATAATTTATCTAATATATATAGAGTTTAAATTTATATATATATATACTCTAAAGGAATAACAAATAAAGAAGATCCTGTTGCAAAATGGCTATCTCTTTGAGACGATAACACCTGGAAACAACACCAACAGTCTACATAGATAAAAACCGACATCGAGATAGAGTCAGTCAATAGTCCTGACACAGGGGCCGGGGACACAAATAGAAATAAACACGGCCCAGGGAATATTTACTCTACGCCTGCGGTCGGGGAATCTTTTTCGTTTTTTCAAAAGGAGCCGACGAGATTCTTCCGTCGGTATCGAATAATAAAAATCTAAAAGGCACAAAGACCTCCCGATTTGATGTCTGTGGCTGGCAATCGAGTTATAATTATCCAAGCCGTCTGATCGCAGGTAAATTAGGCGGCGAAGCTCATAAAACATGCCGAGATAACCATTTGTTAATAGGCGAGCCATACAAGGATGGTGTGCTGGTGACGCGTCGCCCAGGAGCTAAGATGCTGCTGCTGTAAATTTCTTGATAAAATACAAAACTTGACATCCAACTTTCTCACCCCCCCCCCCCTCTCTCTCTCTATCTCTCCTTCAGATCCTGATGCTCTACTAAATAGAAATCTTTGATTATTTAATTAATGAGAAATTTGATCAAGATTTTTTCTTCATGTTTGATATATTTTTTTTTTGAAATACGCTTGTGACAGAAAGTGAACCGCTTCGAGCACAAGAGGCGAATACTCTATCTACGGCCCGAGGGAATTTACTAAATGGGAAATTTATTCCATTGTGATGATACATACATTCAAGATATCCAATATCCGAAAATACTTTCTTTCTTAAGTAATTAATACTTCTCAAATTAATAAGAAGAGGATGCAGATAATAATAAAAAGCATCTAACAATAAATATATAAATAGTAGTGTTAAAAAAATAAATGATTTTTATTGTTCGCTGCCTTCCTCTTCATTTAATCCTAATACTTTTAAGATTCAATTAAAAGTTGGATTATTTTAAAAATAATACTGTACTAAATTTTGAGCGGAGACAAAACTCTTGTTTCATGTTTCAAAAGTTCACTTTTGAAATGCATTTAAAATAATTGCTTTCCATTTAATTCAAATAAATAATGAACAATGATGATCATTTTAGAAAATATAATTTTTCCATCTTCTGAATCCACTTCTGATACAATTTAAAAAATTATTAAAGTATTTTTTCGGGGTTTCGAGGGAACCGCTTTTTTCGAAAAATTATCACCTCACTGCTCAGGGTCGCTCATTGATTCCAAATCCGCCGAGTTAATTTTTTTGATTAAAAAAAAACCACAAACAGTTTTTCTTCAATATCTCAGCAACCAAATGAGCTATCGCAACGATTATTGCTCTTTTGGATTACACCATACTACTCAATAAAATGATCATAGGAAAAAATGGGCAAGTGTCAAAGAAAGAAATAGACGGACTTTGCTATTGATTTAATAATAGGCGTTTTTATAAATTTCAAATCATTTTTTTAATAATGACACCCCCTCCGACCAATTGGGACTCCTTCGTGGACCACCAGTTGGGAACTATTGAATTGGAATATTCACTAAATTTTAATTGAATTCTACAAATACGAACATCCCAATTCGGCTAAATAAAGTAACCCTAGAATTTACTTTATTCCCTATCACCAAATTTCTCCAGCTTTTTATATTTATTTATTTCAAGAAGTTATTTCCTTCTTACCTTTAAATAAAGATGTTTTTATAACAAAAAAAAAAAAGTTTAATTAATTTCAAAACACAAAACTTAAATTGTAAAACATCATTATTTGAATTATCAAATTCACAAAATATCTCATCATCCACAATTAATATTAAAACTTTGTAACGTTCAATCTTTTTTTTTTTTTTTCAAGTTAACGAACATTCCATTAGAGCAGAAGAAGGGAATACAAATGCTTCTCATACGAATAGTCGCGTTTTATAATGAATCACGCTCTCCTTTGGCCTGCTAATTGGTGACATTCCTCTTTCTCAATAAGCAACTTTTGTATGTATAATATATTCTAATGCCTAGCGTTTCGATCATTCCCGCCCTCGCATTAAACATTCGACGACACTGTAGTCATTAATCACGATTGCATGGTGCTAATCAAAAAAAAGTAAAATATCTTCGAGTTTATTCTATGATGATATTACAATAACAATTGTAGCAGATGTTAACAACAATTTTTTGAATATTGCTAAAATACATCACCAGTAACAAAAAAAAATCCAAGTGTGATGGTTTGTTTCAAAGAGAGAGAGAGAAAAAAGAGACAGCCAGACAAGAAAGAAAAAGACACCTCATTCGAGACGTGAATTGAAAATGGTTGTGAGAGTTTTTAGTTTTTAGGCGGCCAATGTACCTGTCAACGAACGCTCGTTAACCTAACTATTGATGATCTTTAGCTCACGACATTGCCAAGAGCTGCTGTTAACAGAGAGAAAATATTAATAAAAATTATATATAACCAAAAGATCACACCCAATAAAAAAAAAATTCAAGAAAAACATGTTGACAAATTTCTTAGAATGAAACTTTGGTAATTATACTCTCATGGCTCTTGCATGTCAAGCACATGCATTGGAAACCTTTACTTAACTTTATACATATAAATAAACAGTTAGATCATTTCTAAATCGACATCAGGTCATCTAGGCTTGTATCCTGTGCTTGTTTCTTATCGGCACAAAAGACTCCGCCTTACAGAAACTGTATTATTCTATTACTTGTCTTCTCTTTATTTTATAACCCTTCAAAAATCAGATAGGTGCTTTTACGAGCTCACTATTGTTTGATTTCCTTATGATATATTGTATAATTTAATTCATAGATGATAATCCATCCCCTTATTTTTAATAATTTGTTCCTTATTAAATTTCCGCAATAAAGCTGGAACAGAGTCGCGTAATGTTTTTTTTTTTTTTTTTTTTTTTTTTGAGAAATTAGACTACACTTAAAAATTTTCAAGGGATATTCATAAACTAGTATAGGAAGTCTGTTCACAAATTGTTTATGAATTTTATATTCGGGTATATAAAAAGTTCATGTGCTAAAAAAATTGACTTTGATAAACCAATTTATTAAAAGTTTTAATAAACGGGTTTTAATTTAAAAAATCGTCCCTCGAACTTGATCTCTTGGTTTCTTCCCTTCATATATGAATTGTTCGAATAATAATCTCCAATTTTTGAAAAATTTAGAAGCCCTTCTTTTCTTAATATAAGAATACTAAACCGAAAATTTTTTAATTAACTTGGGTAAAAGAACATATTGTTTTAATGAATTTAGTAAGTTATTAACTAGTCTATATTTCGACTTTAATAAAATAATACTCAATAACTCTCATCTGATGACGTGGTTTCCCGGCATTTCCCCTTCCCTTTGTGTCATTCTTTCCCTCGTCTCACCAAGCATTGTCCCTCCCCCTTTGAGATTTCGAATTAAGAGAAGTCAAAGAATTTGACTTGCTATAGCAGCAGCAGATTGGAATTTTTTTTATTAATAAATACTTATTTTGTCGTAAGGTATTTTATTCTTTTCTGACTTTTTCAGATAAAAATTATCTATTAATTAGATTATCTTTTGCATTTCATAATAAATAAATACAATTTTATCAATACCTTAAAACTTTAATGAATATGATTCATATTTCTAAATAATAGGCATACTTGTATAGCGTTTTAAAACATGAGCTTGGTTTGAAAATATCTTGATTTAAAGAGCATTACTTACTTAATAGCCAATGATGTGAGAATCTTTCCAAACGAGAAAGCCCGCGCATAGAGCTGTTAATTATTTACTGGAGGGAATCCCCCAAAGTCTTCTTCTTTTCGGTAAAAAAGAAATGGATTGAAGTATTGTTGTTGTTATTTAGTTATTATTGTTAAATGCAAAAACACTTTCTAGAGATCTTTTTAAATTTAATATTAAATAGAAAAGTTATCGCTTTAAATTAAAATTTCAAACAAAAATTAAAAATTTAATTAAACTTTACACTTTGTATAGTCATTTTTTTTTTTTTTGTTGCATAAATAAAAAAAGAAACTTTCTAGCTTCTATTTTCTTATCTCAACACTCACAATTTTTATTGTTAAGTTGTTGTTTTCTAATTAACTTAACTTTTTGATAATACATATACATTGTTTCGAACACTATTTATTATTATTCGTATGCCAAGTCGTAGCTACTAATATCGATTCTTTTTATCGCTATATCCATTATTAAATGATGTTTTTATTAAACATTGGATTATATTTCAGCTTAAATGTCGATAAAAAGCGGACATTAAATTTTATTATTGTGTATATATAGTTGGTTTTTTCCCCGAGTAAGTGCATTGGATGAAGGAGGGAATTCTTGGTCATATTGCCATAGTTAATCATAATGTTATCTTGTTGTTGGGGCCGTTTGGCTTCCGTGCACGTCTTCAGTGAATGCTGGCCTTCGAATTGGCTCCTGATACGCGAAAGTCATTACTTGTCAACACAAGTAACAATCAGCTATTTAGGAGGCGATCAAATCGAATGTAGAGAAGAAGAAAAAGGAAAAAAATCAAGAAAATAAAAAAAATATACAATTATATAAATATTCAAAGCTATATTCTTGATATCTCTTTTATATTAAGTCTTCACCAATTTGGTAAATAGAAGATCAAGAAGGACATTTTTAACTAGAGGCGTTAGAAAATACATTTTTTTTTCTTATTTTAATTATTATTATAGAAGAAAAAACTCTTCAATGTTTTTTTAAATAAATTTTCATTGAACTGGGAATAATTTTCCCGTACAAATTAGAAAATATTAATTTTAAGAAATTAAATTTTCATTGTTGATAAATTGAAATTTAGTAACGGATTTACCATTTTTAGTCATCACAAGTTTGACCTTTTGTGTATGTAATTGAACTGAGATTATTCTCATTTTCTACACTTTTGAATACCGCAAGCGGGACTCAACTATGTTACAAATTTATTCCAATTTAGGCACGCAACTTAACTACTCGTCTCCTCTATAATAGATTTGAAAATGTCTTTTTTTTTTGTTTAATAAGATTTTTTTTTAATGGTGGGGAAGCTAAAAAAAAATCTTTATTAAAAAAAATATTTTCTTCTTCGATGCCTTCAACTTTTAGAATTTTCTTAATTTGAACTTAATTTAAATAACGAGCGATTTATCCTTTCTTTTTTGGTTTTTAAAAGCTTGTTTTCATTTGGTATATCACTTTTGGCTTTCGTTGTAATAATATTTTTGTTGTAGTGTGTTTTTATTTGTATTAATTATTACTATTAATATTATCACTAAAGAACTTGTTTCAGACAGTCTTGCCTTAAATTTTTGTCCATTTTTTGGAAAAATCTTTTTTGGTTTTCTTTAACTAAACCACTTCCGGAAAAATTGGATGAGACCTCTTTAGATTTGTTGAATACTCGGTAAATGTGAATATTAAATTATTTTTCTACATCTAATCGAATTGATTGGTAACTAAAATAATTTTAATTTATTATGGGAAGTGAGCTTTTGAATCTGAAACGAAATATCTAACTCTGCTGATTTTTTTAAGTGAAAATATTCATTTAAAATTTCTTTTATAAAAATGTAAACATGTTTTGTTTCACCTTTGAAATATTTCACTTACTATTGTTAAAATAGACCATCCAATAGGTGATTATTATTTTGCCTAACGAATAAAATGATTAAACTGTCCTCTCTCTCTCTCTTTCTCTCTGTACCGCTTTACAAATTGTGTTGTTGTAACGCTTTTATGAATAATGCTTGTGTTCAAGTATTTAACAGATTTGAAAGCACCACCAGAAGCAATCATTTAATAATATTTGCTTTGAAATTCAAGTCCCTCCACTCGAATGTTGATTTTGGCCGGATCACGAGAAATTATTATACACCGGGAACCCTTTCCAGTTTGATTCATTGCTATCTTAGAGAATAATATGAGGCTTTATATATGTTTTACAAATTTAATAATATTTACTTTCACATGTTTTGCAATTAGTATTTAATAATTTTTTTCGTTCTTAATAAATCTTTTTTTAATTTCGACAGGCGGTCCTATTTATTTATTTTTTTTTTTTTAATAGAAGATTACATAATTACAAGATATTTTATCAGTAAGCTTATTAATCTTACATCTAAAATTAAAAATAAAAACAAATGGAATTGATTCTTGCGCTTGTGTGATGATAAGATCTACTTGAAATTTGTAGATCATTGGAAACTAATTTATTTTATTTTTTTTTTAAGACATATTATTAATTAGTAAGTGAATTTCTTCATCAATCGATTCTATTCAGAGCGTGTAATGTGCCATGTTTACATGATTTAATAAACGCTCAGATAAGAGAGAATCATCATAACAACAACAACTAATTATCAGCCACTTTGTGTGTGGTCTCTGAATGATGTCAACGGTTTCATATTATTCAAAAAAAATATATATATAATAACCTTTTCACCCTCTCACAAATAATTATTTAATATATTTCACTTCTACGAAGACATTAAAATGATAAGGAAAATCAATTTCAATTTTTTTTTTTATAATTGAAATATATAGTTTAAAAAAATAATCAAATACATATATTATAGGATTAAAAATAAACAAATATTATTTTAATTTATCGCTTAAATCAAAATAATAAGTTGTCAATTTTAATCTTATTTATTTTATAAATTATTCTTTAAAAGAATTGATAACGTCAAACAAATCAATTAAATTTGAATGAACTTTTTTTTTTTAATTTTTATTTTTCTAATTTATTTTATTAGATATTGTTAGTAAACAGAGAGTCGAGAGAGATCTCGCTGATTAACACCCGACTAGTCAAGATTCTGATCCTTAAAGAAACGAGTTTTTTTATAAAAAAATTTTTTTTTTCCCTGAACGAATTTAAATGGTCATTTAATGTTGATTTTAGAAATTCCTTCTATTTAGATTATTTTAATATTAATAAGTATGAGATTATAGCATCCTCATTAACGGGTCCACCAGTCACTATTATGACTGGAGGGGGCTCATCCCCCCCTTCATTATTGTCACAATTAGATATCGTATGTCCCCAGCACTGCCACAAGCAGACCGCTTGCTATCGTAGAGGGAACAGTTGCCTGCATCTCTGCGATGCTCGGGAAATTCTTAAGGGGGACTAATACTGGCCGTCTAAAGCGTACTTTAAAAAAGTTAAAAAAAACTAGACTATTATAAGGAATTTTTCAATGCGGTTTTTTTTTAATGAATAAAGGGATTATTGAAACAGAAAGTTATAATTTTAAAAAATTATGAAAATTAATTTTTTTGTTATCAAGCAAATACAGAAAAACAAACTGTTACAATAATTTTAAATTTATTTTGTAGAATATATCCGATCTGATATTGTAATCTTACTAATTTAATTTAATTTATATTTTTTTCTCTTTTTTTATATTGATTTTTTTTTAGATAATTTTTCTTCGAATATGTTTTATGTGATACCAATTTTGTTAAGAATGTTCTTTTTTTGTGTTTCCTTTTGTATATGGTTTTGGGAAAATTTTAGCTTTTAAGGCACAAAAGAGGTCTTTGGTCTAAAAAGAGTCAGTGACCTTACAAAGGCATTGTCTACGGTCCTTCATCCCTTCTCGAATGTTCTGTAAGAACACCTGCATGTTGGGAGAACGGAGTGGAGTGGGGGTAGCTGGTGGCTAGATCGAAGAGAGACAGAACACTTGTGCTTTGGACACGAACGGGTCCACATCGTTCTGCGGCAGAGAGAGGGACTTTTTATTTGGCGGCCCGAGAGACAACATCGCCCTGCGGCTGCGCTAGAGGCTTGTGTGGGCCAAGAGCCCTCGGGCCTTGGCAAGTTGTTATAAAGTCCATCTGAAGAACACGAAGCCTACCGGAGCTACAAATCGCCAATCAACCCAGTGGCCCCTGAATCCCCGTGTGTGTGTACATTACGAGAGCTCTCGATTCCCTCTGATTTCTTCAACACCGGTATCGTTAACACATTTTCTTTCTTTGAATTCATGAATTCTAAAAATGATTATGGACATTTAGTCAATTAAAAATCAGTATAAATTTCCAAGGTACCATTAACATTTGTAACATTACATTAATATATTCATAACTTCTTCTTATTTATTCAAACCGTTATAAAGGAAAATTATCTAAACTGTATTATTTCTAAATTTTTTTGAATTGAATCTTTTCAATTATTTTCATTAAATTATTTTTGTTCTTTTAAATTCCATTTGTTATTTAATTATTTTTCTTTTCCTAATCTTTTTCAGCGTTCATTCATTATTCTCAATTTTTCTAAATTTATTGTCTATTCTTTAACGTAGAATATTTGAGCCCCCACCCTGTACCTCTCTCTTCCAAACCAATACATTATTCCACCAGGCGTTTCCATCAGCACGATCAGATTACTCTCCGGATACTTGAGTTACCCATCCTTATTCAGCGTTCCCGCGTTCTGCGGGAATTCATTGCGAAGCAGATTTTATTTATTCACCTTTTCTTTTTATTTAAATTCATTTCCAAATTTTTAATTCGTAATTCCAAATTCCTTTCCACTTAAATCTACCCTCATTTAAGCGCGAGAGGTGGCGTTTGATTCCCCCTCCCACATCCACGAGGGCCCATAAAAGGAAAAAACGTCCACATGGTGAAGGTGCTGGCGATTTTTGATTGGAATTAATATTGGCTCTAATCAGAATAAATTAAATTATAATTGTTTTTTTTTACTTTTGAAATTTTAGAATTTTTTTTATGCTTTTGGGAAATGAAAATTTTTTATTTTTTTACTATAATCAGCATACGCTTAATCATTTTCTTTTATTAAAATCTGAACCACGCCATGTCTGACCTCATGAGCTTCCTGCGTCAGATGAATCAATCGATACATAAATCGATTAACGACAAATTTGACCAGGTACACAAAAGCCTCAAAAATGACCTCGACTCCTTTCAGGCAACCCTCTCATCAAATTTCGACCCAACGCCTCTAAACGAAAAAATTGACTCTCCACCAATCCTCGTAGGAACCCCTATAATCCATCCACCCCCTTCAAAACCAAGTCATGATCCACCGTTGCCAAATCCATCAAGTCAAAACAAAATGTCAGTCCAAAATAAAGTGTCCGTCCCAAATAAAATGTCGGTCCAAAATTTAAATAATAAGAGTTCAAGTCCATTTGAAAATTCAGCTAACAAGTCTAAATTCAATAAATATAAAAATAAAGTCCGGTTGTCCAGTCTGTCTGAATATATCCTCTTAGAAAAAGAAAAAACTTTTTTTCCTGAACACGATTTTCGACCGAACCTCTCAAAATTGTTATTTAATGAACAATCCAAAATTTGCCCCAATTATGGCCACCGCGAAGAGACTCATATCACGATCCAGGATAGCATTACCCGCTCTACTTTTTCTCACTCATCCATTAATCCCCTCGATTATCAAATTCCGACCACAATGCCCAAGGCACAGTGTGGATCTGGTTCCTTTTATTTAAGATTGCTTATAGCCTCGGCTGCTAAATTATAAATCCGCCCGAAATCCAGACAAATCCCACTCTGAAACTGGTATATTTGGCATACCAGGGGCCGATTTCTGTCCAATCCCCCTCCCATTCCCATTTTCCCTTTGTTTCAACTAAAAATTGAAATTATTTCCTCCCCCTTTCCCTCCTCCCCACGAATTAGTTTAGGAAAATTTTGTTTGTTTTTTTGTCTTTTTATATGTCTTAATTTAAAAATAGGTCTGATCAAGGGATTAACTTTTAAAATTTGCGTATCAGCGTATTGAATCATAAATTCAATTTTTCTTTTTAATTTTTATACATTTTTCTAAATTTTTAATCGCAGAGCCAGGGGAGAGTTAGGAAAATTTGTTTTATTTTAATTTATATTTATTATAAACTCATTTCACTTCATTTTGATAGTAAGATTAAGCAGAGCCAAGGGAAGTTCTTATGTTGATTTTTTACCTTTGTAAATTAAATTAATACCTAATATTTAATAAATTTCGAAACCTTTGATCATTTTTTTTTTGTTGCTTGAACACAGCCACCCATTGACTTTGTGACTGTGATATATTTGATGAAAATTTGTCGTTCCGAAGTGATTCAATCAGGGTTTATTGTAGCGCTTGATAGTAGAAATCGAGGCATTGATGCTCCCCACGTAAAGAAATAAATTATCTATATAAATTTTAATAATAAGTAATGAAAAATAAATAATATTTGAGAAATATTACTCGATCTTTTGCAAACCAAACTAATTTAAATATTCGAGCGAAGGGACCAAATCGGATAAACCGCGAGATGTCAATGTCCGAACCCATTCCGCCCCCCCCTTTATATTCTGGCAAGAGGAAACACCTTGTTTAAACCCAAAGAGGTCAATTTACAAGCCTACTTAGCCATCTTCAACCCGGTCACTGCAAGCGATAAGACGAGAATATTTGCCGTGTGAAAAAGTTTAATAGAAACAGTATGAGGTGTGATAAAGTATGATTAGGAGCATACAAAGGGAGAAAAGTGGTTAGATTTTCAGTTTGATAATTTTTGCGATGCATGTTGGAAAGATAAGTTTCACTTCACCTGTGACATAATTTCATCAAATTATTGGAGTCCGAGTTCTTGTGGCTTATGTTTAGGAAATCGGTTGTTGTGTTTGAGTAGAATGGAACCCTTGTTGGTATATACTATTTAATTACCCCCCTTGCGATGGGTGGATATATTTTATTAATTGCTTTATTTATTTTTTCTTGGCAAAAACAGCCACATGATTAATTTTAGATTCTTATGACAAATGTAGTTCCCCTGGAGTCTGCTTGATCTGATAATTAAATTATTTTCTTTTATCGCCATATTGGATTCCCCTCGAACATTATATTATTTTTTTTTTTTAATGATTTCTGTTTTGCCGGGAACGTCTGATGATCCTTTTTGTTTCCTCCTCCCCCTTTTGCGATCCCTATATGAATGCTCTACGGAAAAAGAAAGTTATTCTCATTCATTATAATTTTAATAAAATTCTGTTTTCCTTTTTTTTCATTTTTTTGATAATTCGAGTTTGCTCAAAATGTTTTTTTATAGTAATTTGACGGAAAAGAAAGGAAGAGAATCATAATTGCTTATTTTTGTTTTTTTTTTTTGAAACCCCCTGCTTCAAATCTTTTACAAGAAGCAGCGTTACAATATCGATCAATATCAGAAATCTTGGTTGTACATTGTCATATGACACCCAAGATTCCTTTGAGCCAAGGGATGTAGAATATATCCGATCTGATATTGTAATCTTACTAATTTAATTTAATTTATATTTTTTTTTCTCTTTTTTTATTATATTGATTTTTTTTTAGATAATTTTTCTTCGAATATGTTTTATGTGATACCAATTTTGTTAAGAATGTTCTTTTTTTGTGACCTTTTCCTTTTGTATATGGTTTTGGGAAAATTTTAGCTTTTAAGGCACAAAAGAGGTCTTTGGTCTAAAAAGAGTCAGTGACCTTACAAAGGCATTGTCTACGGTCCTTCATCCCTTCTCGAATGTTCTGTAAGAACACCTGCATGTTGGGAGAACGGAGTGGAGTGGGGGTAGCTGGTGGCTAGATCGAAGAGAGACAGAACACTTGTGCTTTGGACACGAACGGGTCCACATCGTTCTGCGGCAGAGAGAGGGACTTTTTATTTGGCGGCCCGAGAGACAACATCGCCCTGCGGCTGCGCTAGAGGCTTGTGTGGGCCAAGAGCCCTCGGGCCTTGGCAAGTTGTTACTAAAGTCCATCTGAAGAACACGAAGCCTACCGGAGCTACAAATCGCCAATCAACCCAGTGGCCCCCTGAATCCCCGTGTGTGTGTACATTACCGAGAGCTCTCGATTCCCTCTGATTTCTTCAACACCGGTATCGTTAACACATTTTCTTTCTTTGAATTCATGAATTCTAAAAATAATTATGGACATTTAGTCAATTAAAAATCAGTATAAATTTCCAAGGTACCATTAACATTTGTAACATTAAATTAATATATTCATAACTTCTTCTTATTTATTCAAACCGTTATAAAGGAAAATTATCTAAACTGTATTATTTCTAAATTTTTTGAATTGAATCTTTTCAATTATTTTCATTAAATTATTTTTGTTCTTTTAAATTCCATTTGTTATTTAATTATTTTTCTTTTCCTAATCTTTTTCAGCGTTCATTCATTCTTCTCAATTTTTCTAAATTTATTGTCTATTCTTTAACGTAGAGTATTTGAGCCCCCACCCTGTACCTCTCTCTTCCAAACCAATACATTATTCCACCAGGCGTTTCCATCAGCACGATCAGATTACTCTCCGGATACTTGAGTTACCCATTCTTATTCAGCGTTCCCGCGTTCTGCGGGAATTCATTGCGAAGCAGATTTTATTTATTCACCTTTTCTTTTTATTTAAATTCATTTCCAAAATTTTAATTCGTCATTCCAAATTCCTCTCCACTTAAATCCTACCCCCAATTAAGCGCGAGAGGTGACGTTTGATTCCCCCTCCCACATCCACGAGGGCCCAATAAAAGGAAA